>ML777505.1:308617-325534 GCA_009831015.1 Picea engelmannii
ACACTGGTGTACTGTTCATGTGTGTGATTGTTTATTTATTACTGCTCATTTTTGGATAATAATTCTACATTGATATAACATTTGAATAAAAAGGATTATAATTACGTTATTACTGATTCACCCCCCCTCTCAGTAATCCAACAGAGGAGAATGGAAATCGGTAACATGATTAAAATATTATTATTTCAAGGGTAAGATGTAATTAAAGATTTCAATAAATTTACTTATTGAATAGTTTAATTTATTATGTCGAAGGCATTCTTTAAGGGGAGGTTTCTCTCGCCCCTTAGTCGTTTTTCCAAACCGTATAAATAAGTGCCACGTGCATATATTTATAACGTATCAACAAATGTCAGGTGCGTTTGTTTGCAACTAGATAGTTCCAATCTCTTTCCTCCACCGCCCTACTGCACCACCGCTCTTATCGTTCCTCTTAGATCTACAAGCCTTTAAGGAGTATGGCCCATTGCATTTGATTTGTTTTATGAGTTTCTTGGTTGTTGTTTGTAATAGCAGGTTCTCTTGTGTGTCGAAATATTTAAGCTCCTGAAAATTTCTGAGTATTTTCTTGTGTGTTAATTTTGTGAATGATAGCAATGGCCTCTACAACTGCAGAGAATGGCCTCCATGAAGGCAAAGGCTCCCAAGGAAAATAATCCCAAGGATCCCAAAGGCTCCAAGCCTGCCCCTTCTCATCCTCCATACTTTCAGGTATAGGTGGTTAAATGCTTTAATTTAGTGTTACATTTCTTTGCTTTTAGTTTGTGCATCTATTAGAGCGTGGCCTTTTATGGAAGATCTTGTTATATAACTTGTTGATTATGGATTTTCCAGATGATCAAAGAGGCGATCACCGCCTTGAAGGAGAAGGGATATTCAAGTCCCATGGCCATCACTAAATACATGGAGGTGAAGCACAATGCAATTCTTCCCCCTAACTATAAGAAGATTCTCATCATGCAAATCAAGAAGCTCGTTTTGGCCGACAAGTTTACTAAGGTGAAGGCTTCTTTCAAGATGGAAGAGGGAGTCAAGAAGGTCCCTACAAAGAAGCCTATGAATCCTTAAGAGTGAGTGTCTAGAGGACACAATGGTGATCAGGGAAATCAAACGTGAAGATGTGGAAAGAACGAGATCTATGAGACAATTTTTAAACGAGAGAAGAAGAAGAAAAATATCATACCTAATGACAAGCCTAATAATCCTATTAATGATGGTGCACATGAGGTACTACGATTGAGATTTATGCATAAGCCGTCTGTTGTGATGATAATATCTCCTGGTCTATGTATTGTTGTTATTAACAGTATGATTTTGTGGGATTCAAATACGGTGATGACCTGGTCACTGTAATATCTGTTTATTTGAATGTATGGCATCTGTACGTAGCTCCCGATGGTTATTTCAGTGTCATCCAAATTTGGATGATTAACGAGGCTCAAGATGGACCTACAGTTAATACACAAACCATAGAGGTTGGATGGATGATAAGTCGATAATATTTACTTTACACTCTCGTACATCTTTTTTATCATTAAATTTTCATTTTTAAAAGTCTTTAAATTTTTCTTTATGAACACACATTTGCTTAATGTTTCTTAAGATTTTAAGATTTCTGTATGGGTGGAGTGTGAGCGTTTTTATGATGGATATGATAAAGTGTTCACTTGTTGGATGTTTCAAAATTGCTTACAATTTATATTCAGAAAGACAAAACTTACACAATGGAACACCATATTCAAGTTAATGGAGTATGAAGAATAGAACCGTTCCTCATTCAAGCGACAAAGACTAATGTTTAAGGAAATAAACACTAAATTAAATACTATTGACTAATAATCCATTCTTAAATGACTATTGCAGGTGTTTCTAGGAAGATATGGTGACAGTGAACCAAGGTTCTTTGTTTATTGGACAATAATTACATAGTTTGAAGTTTGGTTGATCTATTAGAAAAGCCTTCATGACGCAAATTGATGATAATTGAGTGTTGATGCAGAACAACAACTACAACAACAGTTGTTATGACCTAGATTGTGCAGGATTTGTGTTTGTTCCAGGCCACAACTCTCTCAGTGGACATGTGCAATCGGTATCAGCGTATGGATGGACTCAGTATGAAACTCTCGTAACTCTTGAGAACCTCGTAAGAAATGTCTATTTTTATGTATTGATTTGATGGAAAATTTTCCAAGAAGCTGATTTGATGGTAAACGTTATTGGATGTACAGGAAGTGACAGAAAATGTAGGCATGGTATGGATTTTATTAGTTCAAAACCATCTTATAGGCTATTGGCCGGTCTCATTGTTCAGTATTCTTTGTAAAGGTGCTATTGTGGTGGATATTGGAGGCGCAGTTGGTTATTCCACAACACCCACAGGTACGTGGTTGACTAAGACACATATGGTTAGTGGTCACTTTCCTCGAAGAGGCTTCGGTCATGCCGCATAAACTTGCATTAAAGATATGACTACCTGTTCTAGGGATGACATTCGTACCCCCGTGGATAAAAAATATTACTAAAAATAATAAATCCATTTAAAAATGTGAGTAGTTAATAATTATTTTTAAAAAATCATTTTTTAAAATTTATCTTTAAAAAGGGATTATTATATTACCAACAAATTATGAGAAGAGAAGAATAATAAATATTTTCATGTTTGGTTATAAAAACTTATAAAGGTACTCGTTGATTTTCTCCTCTGGTTCACAAGTAAACCTTGTAAATAGTCAAAAACTCAAGGACAACACAAAAGGGTGTTGGCTAACGTTCTACTTTTTGGGTTTTTTGGCCAGAATCCGATGATGTAAATTTGGACAAAATCACTATTTTATGTTCTTTAAAATGCATTTCTGAATGCATAAATGGATTCATCATGTTGAAAAACCCTTGGGGCACTCAGATTGTACACACTTAGCCACTGATCAAATATGCAGATCCAACCATTCATCACTGGATTTCCGGCAAAATCAAATGGAAAAAGTTACTCAAAACAACCAAAAGGCAGAACGTTTAGACTACTGCAACACAAAAGCATATTTTGAGACCCTCAATTACTTGAGCATCAAACTTGTTCCTGTCGAGTCAAAGTTGTTCAAAGCAAGTATGAATTTCTAGCAAATCAATTCATCTGGTTTCTATGAAAAGCAAAGTTTGACTTGGAAGTCCTCTATAAGTTTGCCAAGTTTTGTCACAAGACTTAAAAACCTTAGTTCTCTTCCTAAAAGAAAGAAGTGTAAATTTTCCCAAAATCTAGCAATACTCTAATACATGCGAGAATCTAAATTAACGCCAAAATAGACAACTCTCATGTTTACACGTTTACAATTTTCACAATAATGTAACCATATTTAGTTTTTGAACTCGTTGCATATTTAAAATATAATGGGAGGAATATATAGGTCTTTCCTTTTTTAAGAAGATATATATAATTTATCTTACAAATAATTAATGTAAAATTAGTTCTAGCTAACATCAATGACATGGTTTTGTATTTATTAGTGATTAATAATGATAATAAAAGTTGTCATCTATTTTATTGCATTTTCATATCAAATTGTAATTAGATGATATCTAATTTTTTTGTTTATACAATATACTTGGAAAACTTTATACACTATTCATTGAACTCTATATTATCTTTGTTTCAATGATTGTTCTCTCACTGAATACTATGATGGTCATAAAAACATATGTTAGTTTTTTATAGCGTTCTCTTTCCCTCACTTTGGGGGTATGGTAGTTTTAACTAAGTCTTATCAATTACCAGTTACTAAAATCATTATGTGGGCGTAAAATATTTCCTCATATCTTTTCAATAAAGATTTCATCTTTCAGAGTTTAGCTTTAGCTACAAATAAATTATTCATTGGAAGTTTCTATGAGTAAATTTGTGTCACTTTTATTTAGATATTATAATATTTTTGTTAATAATTAGGTCGATTCTCTAACTTAAAGTTCGTGTATTATTTATATGTGGTTATTTATCAATATTTTTTTTTAATTGTAAAAGACTTCTATTCTATTTTATGAGGGTTAGAAATATGTTTTATTGATTAGATTTTTTATTGCAATTTTTAATATCTAGTCAAAAGGAAATAACTTTTTCTTATTTAAATATATTATATTCTAAGAGGTTAATGTACATTATCAAGATTTGATTTACAAATTGAGGTTTTCATAATTTCAAATATTTAATTAGTTGTTGGGAGTTTGTAGTGAAGCATATGGTAATGAATGTTTGAAAGAAATATTTTTCAAATGTTTTATTGTAAAATAACTATCTCCTCTAGGGAGATGCCTGAACATACCCCATTTCTTCACTTTGACGAAATCCTTTAAAGATAATTACCAAGACTTACAAGATTATGCTCAAAACATAATGTTCTAAGGCCGTGAGCTTCTCCATTTAATAGATTATTTATAGGTGTGTCTCTATGATGAACTAATTTTTCCATGCTTGACCATAACATTGATATGATATTTAAAATGCAAGTGACCAAAGATGATCACCTCAAGTCAAGGTGGATTTATTATGTAAATATGGGGCATGTGTCATTTATCAATCACCCCTAGTAGATCTAACCATCTCATCATCACCCTTTTAACACCAGCATAAATATGTTTCTTGAAACAACTTGTGACTAGATGGAATAAAAACTATGAAAATACACATTGAGAAATTGTATGTTTTCCTCCAATCTTAAGCATGACAAGACATTGAACTAGATCTATGTGAGTTATTTAATAAAGATCTAGTTTTTTCAAATCCTAGTAATGATATCTTAAACAAGATTTCACCCATAACTACATCATAACTACATTAGAGATGACACACGCATGTATAGTACTTTGATTCTAAGAAGCTCAATGAATTTGCGTCGAAATGCCCCTAGATATTAAACCTAAAATTGGTTTAACCTTCACTTGTATTCACTAACAAAAACCATATATCACATAACATAATTGCAAGGTCAATCTAGTAACTTCAACTTATTTACTCATAATTACAACATCACTTAAACAAAATGTCTAATTAGATAACCAATCCATCACATCATTCACACTAAAATTTACATGGGAAAAACTCAATTAACAAAAGGAAAACCCACAATAGAACTATTGACTACTTATCATATTCATTGGAAAACCAATTACACCATGGAATTCTATCCAGTGAGCTTACGATCTCCTATGCATGTTTCATAAAATATTTTCATGTTAGGTTGAGGATCATACAATAGTTGTTGAGGTGATTATGTAAGAGGAGAGAATGTGGTGCAACGTTTGTGGGACAAGCACCCATTTCCCATTGCATCATTCCTAGTAAGGGTTAATAAAGTCAACTTTGATCATAATTTGAGGGATTAGTTGATGTAGCCAACCTTGATCCCCTCCCTTTATGTTTATTTTAATATTCCCTTTATGTTTAATTTAATATTTTTTTAAGGGGATTTTCTATACCCAAGACACAGGTTGTTGTATGATTAATGTCATCAACATACACCCAAGAATTATTGAGGCTTGAGGTGAACTTTAGTCTTTTTCAAAATGGGTTTTTGGGAGATTTCACAATCTCAATTTTTATAAAATCTAGAATAACTTCTCAAAAGTTAATATTTTAAGAATGCAAAAATTATCGTAAATTGAAAAATTAGAATAAGGCTCAAAAGTTATTATTTCAAGAATGTAAAAATTATCATAAATTGAAGAATACTAATCTAAATTAATCCAAGCCTTGTATATCGAAACCACTTCATCCTTGCACTCCATTGCTCTCATTTTCTATAGAACAATTATTCTATGTAGGTATTTCAAAGAGGGTTGCTTCCAATTTAAAAGGAATCTCAATAGAATTGTGGATGGATTGACAAATGAGAGAGAACAAGCACTAGATTGTGGAATACATGTTTCTTTTGATGGACATGAGAGTTCGACATCAATCCTTACCTCATGACATCAACATAATGTGAAATTTTTGGTTGGGTAGTTCGTTTCCTTAAGTGAATGCATAAATTAATCTATCTCGAAATCTCCCCTCAAAATTTGTATTGGATATCCTTGGTACCAATGACCTAAAAGTTGCACGGTTGAATGGGTCTAGACATACACCCAATGTAAGTGGACACCTTACTCAGTGGTTGATGTCACCATGTATAGTCAGAAGCATTTGTTCATGCAAGAAAATCCCCCAAAGGTGTAGTCTACTTGAAGTCCCACATTGCATGAAAAATCTTATGTTCATACCCCAATTGATTTCACATATAATTTCTCTAAATTTCATTGTATTTCTATATTTTCCCTCAACTACTACCATGGAAATTTGTTCTTGTTTCCCAACCTCCCTTGGAAATGTGTATGTTTCCCACTAATGTGTGCCCAACTACATGACTGAGATGGCTTCTCTCTTGACCCACCTAGTAGCAATGAATGAAAAAGTAGAAGCTTAGAAGAAATTAATGGATGTTATCTTTGTAGAAGATCCTTCCATTGATTATTGACATGTCTTTTTTTAAATCTCACCCAGTTATGAACTTTTTGGTATCATCATTGTCAATCCATGCACTATACTTGGATTGTAAAGTTTAGCGACAACCATTTTTTATTCTTAATATAAATAGTCCTTATGTTTAAAAAAAAAGATAAAGTTGTTACAAACAATCAAAATTTAACCTAATACCAAAATTTAAGTTATGTGTTTATTTACATCATTCAAATTAATTGTAATTATAATGATTATAAACAAAATTAAATAATTGAACATTATAAGTATTGTAAAACAATTTCAAAATAATGAGATCATATAAAAAAAATGGGATTATAGATAATTAAGAAGTAATTAATCAAACTAATTGAAATGATTACAATGATTGATGCATTAATACAATGCAAATTTAAATGAATACTTGGTCAAACATGGTAAATCCAAATTTTATGGTTGTGTCCACATTTTGTGAAATAGTTCCTTTTAAGATGATTTAAGAAAAAGGATTTTGGATAAAATTGTATTGGATACTGAACCATCGTTAGATGTAGCTATTAGGCTATGAACATATTGTTGGAAATTATATTGTCATTGATGTCAAATGTAGATAGTCTTGGATGTCATTGATGTCAAATGTAGATAGTCTTGTATGTCATTGATGTCACAGGTAGGGGGTGACTAACCATTATCAATGATGAAGGTGGGAAGACTGCGATGCCAGGTCCAAGGATCGAACCAAAACCATACACGACTATGAGGAAGATAGAGGAAGCTTCGTACTGCAAATCAAACCAGATAGAGCAAGTCGAGAAGGTCCCTACACATCTATATCTCTCTATGTGCCAATTAAATTTCAATGAGATCTCGGCTAGGGTGTTCAATGACCAGGTTGCAGAGGTTCAAAGGAAGTTGCGTTGATTAAATTATGGCGAAGGCTCTGTGAGAAGAGAAAGCGTGAGCCATTGATTGTTGATCATTCAACAAGATCCATGATCCATATGTGAAGATAATGAAGCAAAGGCAAAAGACAATATCCCACATGCATAAGGGAAATTGACTTTGACGGGTTTATAATGAACAAGTGAAAGCTCTTTGCTTGAATGTAAATGGAAGAACCATGGAATCATGCGAAAGGAATTAACTTTTAGTCCTAGAATTTCCATTAATAATGGATGGTCGAGATTAAATCTTAAGATCCAGATCTAACCAGATCCACAGCTAGAAGTAGTCTTGAATTCATAGTCTGAAACTTTGGTAAAAGACTTTCAGAGTCATAATTATTGGAGAATGAACGTTGAGAGAGTAATCTGTGCTCCGATATAAAGGTACTAAAGAATATTTTGTTTATGGTCTTTATTTTTGTGTCGAAAGGTATGTCCAGAGTCTTCGTTATTATGTAATAATCGACGAACGAGATTAGATCTTGGATAGAAGTCTATCCAGATCGACGACCAACATTAATCTTCATTCAGAGTCTGAAAAAATGGTAAAAGACTTTCGGAGTCGAAAGGATACTCTGACAAAGAGAAGTCCGACCAACAGATGAGATTTATTCAGAGGGAAAGAAATCAATGACTCCTAGAAGGACACATAAGTAGCAAGGACAATGCCATGTGTCTAATGCCAAGTCAGCACAGTGATAGGGAAAAGCAAGAGGAAGGGATGATGTCACAGGCTTAGAGGTGCCACGTCATCCATTACACGTGGAAGGAGTCCACATGGACGATACGTCAGTGCCATGTCAGCACCACGTCAAATACATGTGTCATACTTTGTACAGTGCCATGAAAATAGACAAGTGTAACCTAGTGATTGGACCACATGTCATAAGCAGATTTGGCCACATATAAAGGTGAAAAAAAATCTAACGATGAAGGAAAATTTGAATTAACATGAATCGTTGATCTATCAGAGCCATAGCGAAGGGATCTGGACCATCCATCGAAGTGATATGGCTAGAGTGAAACAATTCACCCTTTTATTTACACTCTGAAACAAAGGTATCGAAGAATATTCCCTTCCTTGGGAAAAGTGTTATCTCAAGAAAAATGAGCAATCTGGATCGTTGGTTAGCATGCAAGTAAGATGCGGTTATAACCATAGATGTTGAATGATCAACAGTGGATGTTTGAAGGAATATTGACACCAACAAACGGTGGAGATGAAGCCTCCGATCAAATCGACAACAAAGAATAGAGGAAGGGACTTTGATAGGCCCTATGGTCCCAATATGAAAGAGGCTAGATCGATGGATGAGATCAAATCTGATCTAGATCCAACAGTGGCTGAGTGATGAGGTCCAACGAGTTCGATAGCTTGTTATGGATGTTATATTTGACGGTTACGATCTAATCAAGAAATGATCGAATGATTGTTGTGTGTCGAGATGGTGTTGAGTGTTTCGACAACCTAGTTGTCCCAATATGAAAGAATAAATCAATGTTTGTGATCAAATGAAGGAAAGATCGGACGCCTGTTATACATTCAAGTGTTGTAGAGTGTATTAGTCCCCTGATGGATGCAATTGTAAATCAATGGACAAGATTGAATCCATGATGAGATATGACGCCTGTTGAGTGTCAAAATTGTATTGTGTCGTCTGTGAGTAGATTGCGTGAAATGAAAAGTGGTAGGGCATGTTTTTGAGGAAGAGGCAAAGGGACTCAGATCCGACTTGATGAGCACAACTTTGTATGTGGATAAATGGTTGAATACACGAGCTATATAAATAACGATCCCTTGATCGAGCTACTGAAGGGGGTGTGATGTGTGTGGTGTGAAGAAGTGAGGCTATGCGGTTCGTACAAAAGCATGGAAGCGATGAAGATGATCTGAGGTTTGATGACATAGATGATGAAGCATGTTGGAGAGGTATTCTGAAGCAAACTACTAATTACAAATATGTTCAGGGTGGTAGGGTGGAGGAAGGAAAGGGATTGGTGTCTCCTACAGGTTGGTGCCTGTGAGAAATAATTTTGTGGGTTGGTTCCCATTGAATGAGTTGGTGCTCAACAAGGGGATTGGTGTCCCCTGCAGGTTGGTGCCTGCAAAGATTATTGCAGATTGGTGTCTACTGTAAGTTGGTGCTTACAAACTTTAATAAATAAAGTTTTGTGGTTTTCTCCCATTTGGATTTCTAGGGTAAACCTTTGTGTATTGTGTATTGTATGATTTAACTGTTCATCATTGACTACTGGTAAATAACAAATTTTGATTAAAAGGAAAGTTGTGGTAAAAAATTATCGTGTAATATTGATTCACCCCCCTCTCAGCATTCCAACACATATTACCTTCTCGTGTAGGTTTTTGTTTGAGCATGGGCATGCGGTGGCTTCTTTCCCAAAGGCAAACTTACAAATGTTTTTCGGGGTAAAAAATGAAAGAATAGAAAACCTAGTTGGTGCAAGAACTGGGTGACAAATCCCTAGTGGTTGGCACCAAAGAAGGATGTATATTTACATTTAAGCATGTTGTTTTTGTAAATTTCTTTGCTACACCTTCTAAAGGATGCATTGTTGATATGGAGACATCGATGACTAATGAGTTAACTCCTGCATGATAATTTCCCCCCATTTTCCCTTTGCGAGGGTGAAGAGGATCCATGATTCATATAATTTGTACTAGGAAGGGAGCTAGTACTTTCACCAAGCTAGATGATTTAATGTAACTAATATTCTTTAAGACTTTCTTAATCTCAAATCAATCAAGTGAATTTAAATAAGGAAGAAACTTGAAAGAAGTGTGAAAAAAGTAACTTGTGAGTGCACAAGATACTAAAGTGAAAGCATTTATAAAAAGAATACCTCTCCTTAAATGTTGTAATGCAGTAGAACCAACATGTAACCTTTGGAATGCAAAATTTATAAATACACATTTAAACTCATACAAAAAGTAAAAAGTTAAAAGTGGAATATCTAACCCTAATTTGAAATCAATAGGGATCATGTTATATATATATATATATATATATATATATATATATATATATATATATATATAGATTTCCAAGTTTTCTATTTTTATTTATGTATTGTTAATACATGATTTGTGGTATGGTAACATCTTTATAAAAATGGATTTTAAAGATTTAACCATGTTTAATAATTTTAAAATTTTATAAATAGAAATAAAAAAATTCTTAAAATAACTATTAAAATAATCATAATTTTATAAACAGAAAGAAAAAAATTCTTAAAATAACTATTAAAATAATCATAAGTATATAGATAAGTTAATTTAGAATATTTATTTTTTAATTATAAAATGTTGGATTATTTTTAATTTAAAAATATGATTAAGAAAAAAATACACAAAGAAAAGTTTAGAAATAAAGTCAACTCACCTGGAAGCCATTGTTTGTTATATTTTCTTTTCCAAATCAGTAGGAGGCCCACCAGCAAGACCACAATAATGACACTAGCAATAGTCAATCCCAACACTAAAGGTAGATCATGGCGGTTTTTAGCTGCACCAAATAACAATCAACATTATCGAATTACATTAGCAAATATCTAAAGTACATTACATTATGATATAAGTCAATTTAAAAAAATAAAAATAAAAAATTTTAAACCAAAAGGATTTGCATCTTCCATGGTACTTAACATAACAAGGCTCAAAAATAGATTTAAGCTGGTTCAGATTTTCCCAATGAAGTAAATATACGTTACATTTAGCATTTGTTCAGAATAGCTTTTGTTAGCATTGACGAACCATTTGATGGCGTTACAGAAAGATCACTTCCACTTCTACTTGATGGACCACTTGATGGCGGTATAGAAGGAGCACTTCCAGTTGAGGGTGAGAGCAAAGGGACACCATCACCGTAAAACTTGTCCCTCCCAAAACGAAGCATGCAGTGCACAGTATTGGCTTCTGCTTCGATGGTTCCGGATGGCCACGAGCTCAAATTTGTGTAGACAATGTTAAGGCACTGACTACACTGACTCGTATTAAGGTCTCTCCAACATTGAGCCAAACTATAAATCCCATTCTCATTAAAAGTACTGTAACCCACATTACTGGACACAGCATCACTCATTAGCTTGCTCAAAACATTGTCAATCTGCAAATCCAAACTCCTTTTATTTTCAGCTGTGCCGTTTATTTGAGTGTTATCGATCCATCCGTAAACTAAATCTCCCCATAAATCTAATTGTGAATAGAAGTTTTGAAAGTCATATCTCAAAAAACAACCCTTGAAACAGGTCCATCCATATCTCCAACCGTTACACTGTGCAAGAAGAAACTTTGTGGCTTCTGAAGCGCATGCCCAACAGGTAAGGGCATCGAGGTCTCCCCTGCACTGAGCAAGACCGTACATCTTATCTCCATTCTCTCCATAACTTGAAATATTGTAGCCCGTCTTCATAACGTTCTCAACCAATGAATTCAGAACCATCTTCAAGTTTCTTTTCAAAGCACTTCCATTCCTGATAGCACCACCACCGCAATAGCCTTGGACACCATCGGACTGAATCTCTGTGGCTTCTGAGGCTTCTGAAGCTGATGCTGATGTTAGTAGTAAGAGCATGAAGGATATTGTAGCTAATTGAATGATATTCCTCGTGCAATTACAGACGGTGGAAGAGGCCATTCTATAATTGAGATCAATCTCTGCAATCTTAACTTGAAAAGAGTCTGTGCTGCCTTTCTTTTATTAAGAACACAGGTAGAAAGGTCAGAGAAATTTGAGGTGCATAAAACACAGGTAGAAAGGTAAGAGAAATTTGGAGTGCCGTGTTCAAGCGGACGAGGAAGAAAATTTTGACTTGACGAGGTTGGGTTGACTTGACTTTGGAATTCAGTGCCTTTTTTGAGGTGTATAGCTGCAAATTTTGTATCTTTAATATTGGAAAAGTAGGTGTGAAAAGATAGAGGTAATGCAGGGTGCAATTTCCTTGACGGACAAAGGGCGGTTTGATTTACTCTGTCGTTCAAAGTCTCGACATTGGAAAGCGAGCTTTACGTGTCTTTACCGTGTGGGTAACTGTGTAACATTAATAAATAAATTTAAAAGCAGACTTTACGTGTCTGTGGGGTTATTGGTTTGATTATTTCCGATTTATAGTGAAGCAAAGCAAATGAGGAAAGACAAAGGGCGGCTTGACTGACTCTGGCGTTCAAAGTCTCACTTTTTAAGTCGTCAAGTTGTCTCTCTGAAATTGGAAAGCGGGCTTTAGGCGTCTGTGGCCAGTTTTTTCTCCTTTTAATCGTCAAATATCGGTAATTTTCAATTTGATATATTATTATTAACAAAATATACATATAATATTATAAAATAATATAATAACAATATATATTATAATATATAATTTAATAGAATAACAATTTTTTTAATTTGAAGGTTTATTTTTGTGTAAAGCATACATAACATAAGTTATAAATTCTATAGTAAAGTTCATGCATGGTTACAAATTCACTTGTAGGCTCATGGCTCACAAGTCCCCGGGTTCTTTGGAAATTGGATCGTATCACATTCAACAGGTTGAAAAGTGAAGGTTGAGAGGGAAGATCAAGGATTACACTGCCCAAAACCTACATGCAACTATGTAAGATTCATTAATATTAAATTCCAATTGCAGTAATGGAAATTGTCTTCATTTGGCTAAAGCTAGAAAACACCTTTTTGCACACTTTTTTTCTCATTATATTTGGTTTTTGAGAATCCACATTTAAATACCTTCCATGTCTTCATGATGGGTGCAACCTACCTCTCATAAGATCTATTTTATTTCATTTAAAAAAACATTATTAGTTGCTATTAAGAAAAGTAAATCCAAAACAATTCAATAATATTTATTATTTCATTATATTAATAACAAAAATTTAAAAAACCCCTTGAATGGGGTGACAAATGGCAAGGAGGTGGGAGCCAGGTGGCATCAGGCAACACACGGGGTATTAAACCCTGTCGCCAGCCTCCCGTCCCCCCAGTTTTGAATG
Source organism: Picea engelmannii (assembly GCA_009831015.1). Classification (NCBI taxonomy): domain Eukaryota; kingdom Viridiplantae; phylum Streptophyta; class Pinopsida; order Pinales; family Pinaceae; genus Picea; species Picea engelmannii. The sequence continues at coordinate 322,050 of ML777505.1, forward strand.
ACTAGCATTCAGTACAATTCAATGGAGGTGCGTTGGGCACCTAGAGGCAATTTAAGAAAGCCTCGATCGAACCAGATTGGGTGCACCTGCACCAGGCTTGCAGTCACCTCAGCCCTAATGACACCTGCTCACGTTAATTCCAAAGTTTTATGGAGGCCAGGATGATGGACCATTGTTTCACTCCTCCTTGACACTTAGCTTGTCTGCTCCTTGACCTTCTCCAGATCCTCCACAGCGTCTGTTCTCTTAGCCCACCATTGCCCTCTCTGGTTAAGATTTACCTAGCCTGCAACATGCCTAGGGAGGGAGGCAAGTCAAAGAGAGACCCACTGTATTACAGTGCCTATACCAGACGTAATAGCCTCCCCCCCAACCAACTCGTCCTCATCATAGCCAGTCATCTCAGGAAAAACCAACCCCCCATTGATCCTCGTGGTGGCCCCTCCATGGTAGAAATGCCTCCTCCCACGAACTCTGGCCCCCCGCTCAGCCACATTCCTCAATTGGACCCTCCAAGAGCCTACTCTCCTGACCATTTCTTTGGCACTAGTTCTTGCATAGTGGAGGAAGAGATCCCCCCTTGCTGGCAGGAGACCCCCTTGAATGTTATGGTCGCGGTGGATGAAGATGATACAATGAATGCAATGGATACAATGAACGCAGGGTACACAACTGAAGCAACAGACGTAGCGGAAGAAATGGACGCCGATATGATGGAGGATTCATCTCCATCGACTCCACTCCAATTTGTAGAAGAGAACATTCATCTCATCTTTGAGCTGCGACAAAAAATGGATGAACGTGCCCATATCCAGAACTTCTTGGGACAATGCTTGGACCTCTTGATGGATGTGATGACAACAACCCCGACAAGCAAAAGATGTCCAACCTGTGGACAATTCTTTGTCCTCGCCTACAATGCTCAAGGACGACCGAGTCCAAGCTGGCTCCCAGGTTTCATGGTTTTTTTTTTCTTTCGTCATTTCCGCAGAGAATTACCATTCTCTTTCGTGCTTTGTAAGACAATCGACCATGGCCACTGCACAATAGAACACTCATCTCCATTTTTTGTGTTACAATTAGAGTTACAGTTTTAGACATGTTTTCAGTTACAGTTTCAGACATGCTTGATGGCCACCTGTCTTGGTTTCCCTGCTGTGGCAGGACAGGTGGCAAAAACATGTTTTTCGTATAGACACGCAATGATGTGAATATATTTTTTGGACTCTTTTACTTACAAAAAAAAAAAAAAAATTAAAAACACATATAATACATATTATTTAAATGATGGGAAAAAATAAATATAAAACACCCCTCATAAATTTTTTACTTAACTGATAAAAACGCCCCTCAAATTTATACTCTAAATGCAAGGTTGAGGCTCTTTACAATAGACAAAATGAGTTTACCAAAAATGTATATTTTGCTCAAATTTTAAATCAATAACTTAGTTAAATATTTCACCTTTACCCCCGAATAAAGGTGAATTTCATGACTCTTTACCCCTCAGCTCTTTACATTATATATTTTCCTCACATTTCAAATCAACACCTTTATTTTGAGAAGTTTTGTCACATTTCAAATAAACGTTATCCAATTGTTCTCTCCTCTTGATGTATATGTTTCGTTGAAGATAAAAGAAATATGAGCTTGTTGAAAGCTAAAGGTATTCGATTTCTCTTTAAAATATTAGATTTGAGTGAAATAGTAATTTTTTCTTGTTTAAATTATATTTTTAAATATATAAATAGATTCAATGTTTTATACATTATCAATAATTTCTCATAAAATTTCAAACAAAATTATATAAAAAAATACCAATAATTTTTCACAAAATTTTAAACAAGATTATAAAAAAATTATAATAAATGTAGAAAATAAATTAACAAATACTTTAAAATATAGATTGCATCCTTAAAATATAGGTTCTTGTTAACTTATTTTCCACTAATGAATACACAATGTTTAACAATACAAAATTTATGCCTATATATGTTTGTTCATAGAAATAGCTAATTGGCTTAATTATAAAGATTCTTAATTCGAAATAAAGAAGATGACAAATTTCTTACAAAATCTTAAACTAATGTTATGTAATATTTTTATATTTTCTTTACTCAAAAGTATATTGTATATTTTATATTAAGTTTTTATCATAGACATTTTAATATATTCAATGCTCATGGATAACATAAGTCTTATGTTGGGTTAACATGAGTTTTTAGGGGTTGACTTCAACCACTTGGAGCTACATCAATCCTACACACCCAAATTGTTGACTAAGACAACATTGTGATTGAGTATGCCCATTCTTTCCTTGTTTTGTAAAGTCAAGAGCTTGTAAAGACATTTGGAAGATGTGTGAGAGTGTTTTATAAATTTTTGTTGGATTTTTTATTTGCTTGTATATATGAGATAAAAATTGTAAAAGGATCTATTTTTGTTTTTACACACAGACAAAAATTGTAAAAGGATCTATTTTTGTTTTACACACAGACATTGTAAAAGCATCATATTGTTCTTTATCTTTCATTGAATTTTTTTTATATGTAAATTGTTGTGGATATTTTATTGGAACACTTTGTTACAATAAATCTTATAATATTCTGAAATATCTTATTCACTGGAACAGTTTGCCACAATAGATCTTATTTATATTTTAGATTTAATGTTACTAGCTCAAAGTATGAAATACTAAACCAATGTAAATCCATCTTAACTTCAGATCTATCAAGAGGAATCAAATCCCTTGAGGTGCAAACCTTTTTTAGAGTGCAAAGCTTAAGGAAAAGTTTGCAACTCAAGTGGTTTCATCCCTCTCATCGTATGATAGTTTTGGAATTAAGATGGATCTACGTTGATTCTCATCATGGACACTCACATGAAATTTTTAGATGATCATCATTACATATATGTATATGTTTTAGAACAACTTGATCCTTTGAAATCTACTAAGTATAATTTATAATCAATATTTCAATTGAAAAATAAATTTAGTCTCATAAACTAAATAAAACATTATGAAAATATTTTATTTATGGCTAGCATAGATCCACCTTAGCTCTAGTTCTATCATGCGCGAAAAAGAATCAAATCTCTACAAGGGGAAACCTTTTTTAAATTGGAAAAACTTGAACAAAATTAATAACTTAACGAGAACTCTCTACACTTCTCGTTTTTTTTCGAGTGGTTATTTTTACCCTGAAATAAAAAAGTGGAGAGACTATCGATAACACAATTTTTTTGGTTGTCGTTAAAATTTAGACCCATTGCGTTGACCACTGATGTCATTGTGGACAAAGACTTTAAAATTGACCCTTAAAATAAAAGGTGATGCTTCTAATAGCACTGAGATTTTTTTAGAGTTAAGATTATAACTTAATTGAAACTATAACCTCAACAAATAGTAACATTGTTGATAAACAACTCAAAATTGAATCCTAAATCATTCCTTATATATATATATATATATATATATATATATA
>ML777505.1:333619-352533 GCA_009831015.1 Picea engelmannii
TCTTGTACATATACACTAGTATGTATGAGTTTTCTTGACTTACTTACTGATAATGTCGGTTACTTGTTATGAATGTGTGAACCATGTTTCTTTTCCTTTGTACCATAAGATACCTTAACTTCGGGATGAAGTTTCCTGAAGGGGAGGTGTATGTAACGACCCTGCTTAAATAGATGCATATGATTATTAATTATAATTAATTTAATAATCTAATTGTCCTAAAAGATTAGCTAAACAATAATTATTTCTTAAAATAACATTAACTAATTATTTATTAGTAATTAATTATTCATGATTGTCAAGGATTAATTAATTAAATAAAGGATTAAAGGGGGGTTAATAAATTATTTTATTAAATTAAGAGTTACATACACGGAAAGGGATAGATATTAATTCAAAAGGGTAAGACATTAAATATAGGATAAAATAATAATAAAGGGGATAAGGGGCATTAACGACGAAAGGATAAGAAGGTAATAAATGGGTTAGGTAGGAAGTAAATGAGGGGGGAAGTTGGTGAAGGAAGGATATGGAGGGGAAGGAGGTTTACGAGAAGGACATTCTATGGGAGATTGGGGATGGATTTTGGGGGCTCGGGGATTTGCAGAGAGAAGGGGAGTTTTGGAGTGGGATTGTATCAGTCAGGCACCGGGGTTGCTGGAGGTTTTGGGCACGGGGGCTAGGATATCCATATGATATCCTGGAGCTAGGAAGTTACCTAGTTGGCAGGGTGGAACTAGGTTTTGGGCAGTGTTTTACAGTGCAGCAGCGGTCAAGAAGGCAAGCAGAAAAACGGAGGATTATTAGCATCAGACCCAGGTATTATTTAAAATTATGCATTGTTTTTATTATGTTAGAAAATTTATTATTCGTTGTTAAATTTAAGTTGCTGAAGTTACTATTATGAAGATTATTATGCTGTTATGAAGTTACTGTCTTAGTTTATGTAATTATTTGATGTTAAATCTATTCGGCCCCTACAAGCAAGAATTACACATCTCCCTCATATTGGGCTATAGAAATCACCTCTCAGTGCAATAAATTGAAACTAAAATGAAAGTGACAAGCAAATAACACACTATCTACATAATGAACACAAGATGTACCATGGGTGATCCAGGTAGATATCGGTGGCCACCCACCTTTTCCAACTGACTCAAAACAGGTTTCTCGCAATTTTGGTAATTTACTATTTTTAATAGTTTTTAACTTCTGGGGCCATTTTAAGGGCCTAAATGAAGATTTTTCAGGATAGAGCTTCTCAATTATAGTTGAAGGAACTATTGGGACTAAAAAATGAATCTCCTCGATGTTACCTTTCCAATAGGCTATCGTGCACCTAAAACAAAGATCGTATGGCAAAGTTACGCCCCCAGGAAGTTGATACACCAAACTACCCAAAACAGGGTCCACAAAATTGTTGGATTTTCATCTTTGGGGTTAGGGTTTTGGATTTTCTTTATGAAAAAAAAGGCATTTGGATCCTCATTTTAAAATTACCTTCTTGCGAGTGCGAGTAGCAGACACATCTCTTCTCAGAGATAAGCTGCCACCATTCTAGCGATTCTTTCACTCTGTATTTTTATAGTTTTTATACATTTTCGCTCATTAATAGAAAAATGTGTATTACTGTATCTCTGTGTTTATGGTTGCATCCATGATACATTTTTTTATATTATTGGATATTTGAGATATCTCTGTACATTTCTTTATTATATCTCTGCTCCCATTTCGTGCTGAAAATAATTTGGATCAATGGGAAAACCCAATATGGGAAAAACCCACCCAGAAGGTGAAGCCTATGCTTTTCTCTTTTCTTCTCAATTATGAAATGAAAATACAAAGAAAGGGGCACTCACTATGAAGTTTCCATGGACATTGTGGCTAGTATGGTTGCTATAGGATCTTCAACTTCCTTTGTTCTACTTCAATATCCCACTCCTAGAGGATTTGCTCAACTATGGAACAACAAAAATACAATAAGAATGGAACCCCTTCCTTTCTTAGAAACCTGGTATTTAACATAGTTTGATCGTTGTCTAGGGTTAGGGTTTTTGTATGCCACAACCCCCAATTAATGTTAAGGTCTCGAACCACCTAGAATATTGTTGAAACTTCACACATGACTGGCTCCACTCATGTGAGTAATGGAAGCTAATGTGGCATCCAATCATTACCATGGTGGTTAATAGGATATGTCAACTTGTGGGAAGCATAACTTCTACATACAAACTCCAATTTAGATGATTTATGTGTCACTAGAAATCTCTAGAAGTTTAGAACATCGTCAAGAGATTGGGAGAAAGTATTGACCCCAAAAATTGTCATTTAAGGCCTCAAATGAGGTCTAGAAGGTTGTAAATCATCAAAGTGGGACCTCCCCATAAAACGGTCCCTACAAGCCAATATATCAATTTTTTCCACCTGGAAAATACCAAAATAGATGATAAGTTGTATAATGATCCATTCTAAATAATACATCCCCATTTAGGGAGGCTTTGGGTCCCCAAAATATTTTACTGAAGAAGGCGACGAAACATTACCTTTACCTTCTCCCTAGAGTATGATTTGGCATTACCTGGAAGTTGTCCTTTCAATCCAACCTGTCAGAGTTCACACTACCCCCATCTAGTTGTTATACTTCCTCTACAAAATTGTATCTTCTGCTAACTCTACCTAAGATTCTAGTGCTCAGTATTCTATAGTAGGAAAGACTTACTCATTAGTGTATTTCCAGTCTAATGGGGAAGCCCCATGGAGTTTTAGATTCTCCACATTCACTGATAAGTAAATTCTCATATATGGGGATAGATTGAGTCTATACACATTATCACTCACCTTCTCCAACACTTCAAAAGGACCATACTACATAACCTTGATTTTATTACCATGATCCTATAGTCTTTCTTTTTTTAGATACAACCAATCTATGTGACTCTCCCACCTTGAATATTTTCTCAATTCTCCATTGATCATGCCAGTCCTTGTACTTTTCCTATGACTTCTTCAACATCTCTTGTACCTTAAAATGGAACTTCCTAATCTTATAAAAAAAAATCAACCCTCAATGCTTATCCTAGAGTGTCTTCTCTCACTCCTCTTTATTTTCCATATACAACATCTAAGCATGAAGGTGGAAAATAACCAAAAAAAAATTCAAAAGAGGACTTACTGGTAGAGGTATGGATTGCTCTATTATAAGAGTGCTAAATAAAAATCAAATTTTCATCTCAAGAACTTTGATGCTTATAATTGTAACCCCTCAAAAGTTGAACCAATGTCATGTTCACCACTTCTATCTACCCATTTTTTTGTGGATGAAAAATTGTGGATCTTTTAAACTTGGAGTTCATCTTCTCCCAAAGTGTAGTCCAAAAGGCACTAAGAAATCTAGTATCTCTATCTAAGATGATGCTCCTTGGTTCCCCAAAGTGCACCCAAACCTTTTCAAAGAACATGTTTGTTATCTATTGTCCCTTGATGGTATTTTTCCAAGGCATGAGAATGCACATCTTGCTAAAGCTATCAACTACCACAAACTAATAGTCATGCCCCTTCCTTGTTCTTGGAAAACCACCCAAAAAATACATGGAGATGCTCTCCCAAGATCTATTAGGTACATGTAGGGGGTGGTATAAACCTTTATTTATATTAATAGGCTTGTTGATATAACAAAGTGTGCATACTCTAATAAATGAACCTACATATTCCATTCTAGGCCAATACACATACCTCTATAATTTGGAAACTATCTTTCTAACACCAAAATTTCCTACAACTTTGGAGGTGTAATAATCTATGTTAAGTTGTAATATTTTACCTTTAGGAACACAAAGCTTATCTAGCTTGTAGAGAAACCCATCTTAGAAAATATAGTCATCCTTACCATCACCTTATTCTATACAAACTTGGCCCTATAGTTATTGAAACACCTCTTTAAATTCTTCATCTTCTATGTATTCCTCTTTGTATGTATCATGGAGGAAAGGCTCCATGTGTATAAGAGTTACCAAATATATGATCTTGGATGTGGGTGGCCTTGAAAGCATGTTTTCCAACTTATTAATGCTACTCTTCTTATATTTCATGATTAGATGAAATTGTTGTAAAAACCCCATCCACTTGAAATGAGTGGTTGGTGATCGGTTTGGATGATGGTCTTCTTACCCATCATATAGTGCTTCCACTTCTTAAAAAATTGTACCAGAGAATAAAGTTCCTTGTCATATGTAGGGTGGTTTAGGATTCAACCATGAAACATTTTATAATGATAATATATTAGCTTGCTTCCCTATATCAATAACATTCTCATAACATATCCACTTGCATCCATCTCCACTTTGAAAGGATTCTGCAAATTAGGAAAAGCAAGAATTGGTGCTTGAATGATCTTTCATTTTATCTCATTGAAAGATTTTTGTTGATTCTTTCCCCACTAGAAACTCTTTTCATTGGTTGTTATGGCATGGAATGGTGTAGCCACAATTGAAAAGGATATTATAACCTTTTATATGTATTGTGTTTCCCCAATAAATATCCTAAATTAAATGACATTAGTAGGATTTGGCCACTTGAGGATGGCTTCCATATTCATCATATTTATCTTTCGAGTTCTCCTCCACCAATCACACATCCTAGATACATCAATGACTACTGAGAAGATTCACATTTATTAATGTTTTACAATAGTTGATGCTTTTTTAGAGCCTCTAACACTTGCATTAGATGTGATATATGCTTCTCCTAGTTAGAGTTATAAACCAATATATCATCTAAGTACACTATTACAAAATAATCTAGAAAGGGACATAATACATTATTCGTCAAAGACATACATGTAGTTGGTGCATTACATAAACCAAAAGGAATTACCAACCATTAATATAAACCTTTTCTTGTCTTAAAGGTGGTCTTCTAGGTTTCTTCTTCTTTAACTCATACCTGGTGGTATTCTGATTTGAGATCCAACTTGGTTGATCCAGATTATTTTCGGCATGAAATGAGAGTGGAGATATAATAAAGAAATGCATAGAGATATTGAAGATATACAATAATATAACATAAATGTATCAGAGATGCAACCATAAACACAGAGATATAGTAATACACGATTTCTATTAATGAAAGAAATGTAAAGAGACTATAAAAATACAGAGTGAAAGACTCACTAGAATGGTGGCGGCTTATCTCTGAGAAGAGTTGTGACGGTTGCACTCATTCGCAAGAAGATGATCAAAATGAGGCTCTGAAGGCCTTTTTACAATAAACAGGAATGCAAAAAACCCTAGACATCCAAAAACCTAACCCTAGGAGATGAAGCGCCAAAAGTCATGTGGGCCCCGTTTGGGTAAGTTGGTACAACAACTTCCCGAGGTCGTAACTTTTGCATACGATCTCCGTTTTAGGCGTATGATAGCCCGTTGGAAAGGTATCGCTGAGGATATTCATTTTGGGGGCTGAATTATGCCTTCAGATATCATTGAGAATATCTATCCTGAAAAACCTTCATTTTGGCCTTCAAAATGGCCCCGGAAGTTAAAACTACTAAAAATAGTAAATTGCCAAAATTGCTAGAAAATTGTTTTGAGCCAGTTGGAAAAGGTGGGTGGCCAACAATATCCACCTAGATCAATCCTCCCTCCTTAGGAAGAAATGGTCTCCATTGCGTTGAGTTCCCGGGGGAGAGGGAAAAGCATTTGTTGAATCTGCATCTTGGTGCGCTGCTTGCCTTGCTGGAGAAGTTGCATTGCTTAGCTTGTTGAAGGTTGTCACGAACATGTGGCTGGAAGGGTTGGACATTTTTAACCAGTCTAGATACATGAGAGTCTTTTGTGTAGAAGGAATCTTTACACTTTGTTGCAATCTTGTCGACCTGCTTCTGTTGGATAGAAGGTTCTTGGGTCGAGGCTGTAGTGCTTGCAATATCCTTCTGTTCACCTTTTGAACATATTGTGAAGAGGTTGAATTTTGTAGTATGAGATACTACCTTGTGGCACTGTTTAGGTAGAACCATAGTTGGAACTACCTCTGGTATTCTATAGAGATGACCCCCCAAAGTAACAATGACACTACGGGGTCGAGACTCATAAATAGCATGGCGCTTCCACATACATGGCTGGACCAAGAGAACATCACAAACATCCAGTGGGGAAACACCACATAATACCTCATCCTTGAAGGGCTAGATGTTGTATGACAATCAACACTGTTGGATGACATGAAGATCGTGTCCTTGGCAAAGCTACCCGATGTTGTATGGTTGTGGGTGTGGTGTTGTCGACAATCCCGACTGTTTGACGACCTCTGTTGAGATGAGGTTCTTCTTTCTTCCACTATCAACAATAAAATGTAGCAGGGTCCCCTTCACCCACATCTGTGAATGAAAAAGGTGCTCCCCCTCTTCAGGATCTGTTGGTTCTTTTGGTTGAATTGCTGCGGTCACAACAATAGCAATGGAGTCTACGTCGATGATCTGTCTTTTACCAGTATTTTCAGAATCAGATTTTGAATCAGGGTTCGTCTCTTTGTCTTTGATCTTGGCCACCGATGACTATTTTGAGTGACATTCATCGGTGTTGTGCCAGGGGATTTTGTGGAAATCGCACCATTTTCCAGTGTCCTTCTTTGTCTTTCCGTGACCCTTCTTTTCCTGTGGCTTGGAATGGTTTTCAGGAGACTGTTTGTTAGGGCCGTCTGTTTCATACTTTGGTTGTTGAGGATTTTCACACCCGAACTCTCGTTTGTTCCGGTGCTCAAATTTCTGCTCGATTTTAACAACAAATCGATAAGCAGCACCGAGTGATGAGATGTCCAGAAAATCCATTTCAGTTTGGATGTATCTGTGTAGAGCCCCACGGTATTTTAGAACCAAATGTCATTCAAAGTCTTTGATACCCAACTTGGTGCGCAAGGTATGGAAGGTATTGGTGAACTCTAGAACTTCTTGGCCCCTCTCTTTCCGCAGTGTGGTCCATCTCATGTACTGGTCCTCATAGTTTCCAACAGGGTAATATTGTTCCTTTACCACATCCACAAAAAAATCCCAAGTGGGATCGACCCCATATATTCCGAAATCCCTTGTGGAACTCTGCTCCCAGTAAGTTTCCCACCAATGTTTGACATGGGGGAGAGCCTTAAGGAGCGCGAAGATGATCTTTTCTCTGCCAAAAAAATTGTGAACAGAGAAATAACCATCTAACAGATTTAACCATTTATCTAGGGCATTCACATCAATCTGACCTTCAAATATAGGAATATCAAAATTGACATGTACCTTAAAAGGCGAGGTGCCCCAAAGTGGCTTCTTGATGAATATGCATTTGATTCTATCGGAAGGCGTTGAAGGATGTGGGAAAAATTCTCCATCATTTCATCCCTCTGTCGCGTGAGAGCTTTCTCAAGTAACAAATTGATAGGATCGTCAGCTCCATCGTTTTTATTTTCTTCCGCCATTGAGGGTTTCTTGGGTGTGCGAGAGCGATTTTCCTCAAGAGAGACAATCTCGAGACCCAACTTTCTATACTCGGACCTCATCGGGGACATGAACTGAAAAACGATCAAGAGAAGTCTGCTCTTATACCACTGATCCAGATTATTTTCGGCATGAAATGATAGAGGAGATATAATAAATAAATGTACAGAGATATCGCGCATATACAATAATATAACAAAAAATTATCAGAGATGCAACCATAAAAACAGAGATACAGTAATACACAATTTCTATTAATGAAAGAATTGTACAAAGACTGTAAAAATACAAAGTGAAAGACTCGCTAGAATGGTGGTGGCTTATCTCTGAGAAGAGATGTGACGGCTGTGCTCATTCGCAAGAAGATGATCACAATGAATTTTGAAGTCCTTTTTACATTAAAAAGGAATTCCAAAAACCCTATATATCCAAAAACCTAACCCTAGGAGATGAAGAGCCAAAAGTCATGTGGGCCCCATTTGGGTAAGTTGGTACATCAACTTCCCGGGGTCGTAACTTTTTCATACGATCTCTATTTTAGGCGTATGATAGCCTGTTGGAAAGGTATCATCGAGGACATTCATTTTGGGGGATCAATCATGCCTTTGTATATCATTGAGAAGATCAATCCTAAAAAACCTTCATTTTGGCCCTCAAAATGGCCCTGAAATTACTTCACCAATGATCCCAAACACTATAAAGTAGGGGATCCCTACATGTACATTTGTATCAAATACAAAGTTTTGAATAAGATCACCCTCAAGAATTAATATCCTTTGTCTATGGTGTAGACCCCCAACCCTCTATCATCCCTCGGGTCAAGGTCCACTCACAGGATCGTTCTTTATCTCCTTTGAGCCGGATCAGATCTTTCAATCTATTGCTGGAATCTCAATTCAGTCGATCCACAGGTCCTTCGGGAACTCCCCTATGCGAACAACACTAGGCGCGAGCTCCACCTTCTCCAAGCAACCACAACTCTCTAACCAAGGACCAATTCCAAGGGCGCTTTTCGCAACTCGCAATCTCGCGAGTTCGTGAGTCAAAACTCTCGACTCCTCCTTTCCAAATTCATGATACCAGAAATATCGATATGGGTATGGCTCCTCCTTGTCATCGCCTTCCTTGCGTGTGACCACTGGCTAGGATAAACGCTAGCTCCCGTTGTGACTTCGCAAGTTGAAGGGTTGAGCCTCCTTTCCTTCTGGTGACATGTGTCCGCCTGTCTATCACCCGGGCCTGCCTTGTGGTTCTGCCATGTGTCTCTCGTGCCCAACTTCGACACTTCACGACTTCTCTCCCCAAACACTGCCTCCTTTGTATCCCGACACCCGAAGTGCCGGAATCCCGAACTCCTCATTACTCCCTATCACAACTTGCGACTTCGGGACTTTTGGGACAAAAGTCTCGACTCTCCAACTGTCGAAACCCAAAATGTCGATCTGCCAAAATGGCTGACGACGTCCTTTCCCCATACTTATATTGCATCTCATGATTTTGGGAATCCTAGAACAAATATCTCGAGCTCCTATCCTCCGAAATGCCGAATTCTGACTCGTTATTAATGTTGGCCCCACAACGGAACTCCTCGCCCTGTCGGGATTTTGAAATTCATGATTTCACGAATCTTTGTGCAAGGTTTTCAGTCCTTCAACTCACGAATCCCCGAAGTGACAATTCACGAGTGATCCAACAACCCTTGTCGACTTGGATCCTACGGTCCGATTTCCCCTGAGCTTGCTTGAAATCCTCAAGTACTCTGCGGGTAACTCCTACGCGCACTCCTTCAAATATGCTCTAGTATTTGAACCTCTTCGACTCTGTGCAATCCTTGCAACAACAGTCCTTCAATAATTTCACTCAGGTTGTGACTCTGAGACTCTAATCGGCCTGTGTACACCTTGCATGGCCCATGTTCTTAACTTGCACTTCCGCGAGAATGAGAACAATGTTATCCCTCCTGAGCTTTCGGAGACGAACTCTGACTTCTATCAACGCACACCTTGCGGACAATTTCTCTACACTCCTTACAGGAAAACTCTTGCTCAGACAGAGAAACAATTGAAACTCATTCCTTACTCTCTCTCTCAGATTTCAAACATTTAACAAGAAATCATTCATACATATCTTAACAACAAATGCATAACATAAAGAGTAAACAACTATAAGCATAACATTCAACATGCATACACAGAGAATATCACAACACCATAAGTCTGAATCAAAGCTTCATGTATTAATTCAGGACTTCTGTACATGGGTGTTTTTCAAACACAACTCTCTGCTTCTTCTCCTCTCTGTGCTCTATGCTCGATTGATTATGCTAATGTTACAATGATACAATATGAGGGTGTTTATAGTCGGTTTTTCCTCCTACTCTCTAAATTATCTAATCTGCATTTAAATCTACCTACTCACATTAATTATGTATTAATGCCTTCACCTACTACAGATGAGAGCGGATCACTCAAGATCTGTTTACAATATATAAGTGTGCTTCCTCTTAACTATTACATTAACATCTGCACATTTATTTCAAAACATCTCAAAACACTTTTGCAACGTGCTGAAATGCGTTGGCGCTTGTCCCAGCTGTCTTCACCTCCGCGCTTGCTTGTTGTTGGTGATGCTCCTGCATCATACTCCCTCGCTTGAAAATTTTTCATGGGCTCCTGTCCATGAGCTCTCGCACGGTCTGCTCATTCTTTTGGATCTTTTCTTCATTTTCCTAGCTGGTTCCTTCAACTGGATGTTCCTTCCACTTGATCAAGTATTCAAAATATTCTTTTCTCCTGGTCCTCTTACTGACTCTCTTGTCCAGTATTCTCTTCATTTGTGGCTTCTCAGCTATAGGCATTTGTTTATCCCACTGAACTTCTGGTTTTTCATTGTTTTCTCCCACTTCTTCAGCCTTATAAGGGTATAAATTTGAGATGTTGAATATTGGAGAAATTCCAATGTCGTCTGGTAATTCAATCTCATATGCATTTGCCCCAAATTTCCTTATGATATTGTACAGTCCAATTTTCTTCATTTTCAATTTATTATATGTCCCCCTTGGGAACCTTTCCTTTATCAAGTGTCCAAGGATCAAATCACCCACTTTGAACTAAAGTTCTCTCCTATGTTTATTTGCTCTTCTCTTATACTCTTAGCTCTAGTTTTGCAATCGCTCCTTCACTTGGCTGTGAAGTTCCTTCATTGCTTCTGTGAAATCCTCTGCACTAGCACTCCTAGTCACAGTCTGTTCTGAATCTCTCAATTCATAAAATCCTCTTGGTTTCATCCCATAAACAATTTGAAATGGACTTTGGCCCGTGCTTCTGTTGATTGAATCATTATAAGCAAATTATGCCTGTGGTAGAATATTGTCCCACTGGCTGTGATGTTCTGTCACCAAACTCTTCAGCAAGTCTCCCAAACTTCTGTTGATGACTTTTGTGTGTCCATCTGTCTGAGGATGATAAACTAAATTGAATGAAAAGTTCATTCCCATTTTTTTCCATAAGGTCCTCTAGAAGTGTCCCACAAACTTGGTGTCTCGATTGGAAACTATGCTCCTTGGTAAGCCATGAAGTCTGAGAACTTATTTGAAAAACAAATTCGCAATGTGAGTTGTGTCACTGGTTTTCTAATACGGTATGAAGTGTGCCATTTTAGAAAATCTATCTATTACCACAAAGATTGAATCGAACCCTCTTTGTGTTCTCGGCAGCCCCAATATGAAGTCCATGCTTACTGCATCCCATGGCCTCTTAGGTATGGGTAACGGTTGATATAAGACTTCATTCTACCTCTTTACTTTTGAATGCTGACAAATTCTACATCTGTCCATGAATCTTTTGATGTCTTCTCTCATTCCTGGCCAAAAATATGACTCATTTAACTTTGAGAACATCTTGTCATGACCGAAATGTCCAGCCAATCCTCCACTGTGTTTCTCCTTCAGTAAATTCTCCCTCATGGAGCATTTTGGAATACAAAGTTGATTACTCTTAAACAATAATCCTTCCTAGATCATGTATTCTTTCCATTGACTTCTATCCCTGAGAATTGGATTCTCATCTGCTTCATACGCCTCCTTAAAATCTAGATCATTTGTGTACATTTCCTTGAGGTTATCAAAACCCAAAGTTTTGACTCTGAACTCCTGCAATAGAAAACATTTCCTGCTCAAAGCATCAACAACTTTGTTAGCAGTTCCAGAAATATGCTTAATTATAAAAGTAAATTTCTGCATGTATTCAACCCATTTAACATGTCTTTGATTCAACTTCTCTTGTTGAGTCACAAATTGCAAAGCATGATTGTCACTATATACGATAAACTCCTTAGGAATCAAATAGTGTCTCCATTTCTTCAATGCCTAAATAATAGCATAGAACTCCTTGTCATACATGGAGTATTTTATTTTGGCCTCATTCAGCTTCTCGCTGAAGTATGCGATCGGTCTGTCTTCTTGGCTCAAGACTGCCCCTATTGAAAATCCACTTGCATCACATATTACTTGAAATGTCTTTTTGAAATCCGGCAACACCAAAATTGGTTGTTCTGTGATTTTCCTTTTCAACAAATTGAAGCTTTTCTCTGCTTCTTTCGTCCAGTGAAAAGATTTATGTCTTTTCTTCACTGTGTCCATCATCGGTGCACTAATTCCACTGAAATTCCTAATGAATTTTCTGTAGAAACTAGCCAATCCGTGAAAACTTCGAACTTCAAAGATACTCTTTGGCGAAGTCCAATTCTTAATCACCTCCACTTTATCTGGATCCATTCTCAACTTGTCTGCAGAAATAACAAAACCCAAATAAATGAGCTCTGTCTTCATGAATGAGGATTTCTTCATGTTTATTAGCAACTTCTCTTGCTGTAACCTCCTCATCACTGTAGACAAATGTTTTAGATGCTCTGCCTCTGTTTTACTGAAAATCAGTATGTCATCAAGATACACAATGAAAAATTTTCCGATGAAATCCTTCAGGACTTCATTCATTAATCTCATGAAGGTACTTGTTGCATTTTTTAAGCCAAACGACATAACACACCATTCATACAACCCTTCATTGGTCTTGAATGTTGTCTTCCATTCATCATCTTCTCTCATACGAATTTGATGATAACCACTCTTCAAATCAATCTTTGAAAAGAATTTCGCTCCACTCAAGCAGTCCATCAAATCGTCCATCCTTGGCAATGGAAATCTGTATCTGATGGTAATATTGTTGATCGCTCTCGAGTCAATACACTTCCGCCAGCCTCCATCTTTCTTTGGACTGATTACTGTCGAAACAACACATGGACTCAATCTTTCTCTAACCAACCCTTTGTCCATTAAATCCTGGACCTGTCTTTTGACCTCTTCATTCTCCTGTGGTGTTAGTCTGTATGCTGCTTTGTTTGGTAAACTAGCTCCCGGTATAAGATCAATGTGATGACTTATACTTCTAATAGGTGGCAACGAACAAGGTAGTTCGTCCACTACTATGTCAGCAAATTCTTCCAGTAGCTTCTGGATTTCCTCTAGTAAATCATCCACTCTTGTGCTGGCCAAAATTTTTTTTGGTTTCCTGACCACAATGAATTGTGGATATTTCTTCTTCTTAACCTCCTTAATAATTTCCTTCCCACTCATGAGAAGTACAGTGTTGCTTACCTCTAGTTTCACTTCTTTGTCCTTAATCGGCAACAACACGTGAGTTCTCCCATTCTTCTCTAGGGTGTATGTGTTCTTCCTCCCATCATGAACCACATTCCTGTCATATTGCCACGGTCCTACCCAACAATAGATGAAAAACATTCATGGGAATGACATCACACAATATCTTATCGTTATATCCTCCTATCCTAAATTCAACTAAACATTGTTTAGTGACATTTACCTGATGTCCTTTTTGTAGCCATGAAACTCGGTATGGAGTTGGATGTTCAATAGTCTCCAGCTCTAGCTTTTCTACCATCTCTGTAGAAACAATATTGTCTGTGCTACCATTGTCCACGATGACCTTGCATACCCTGTCTTTGGTCTTGCAAGCAGTCCAAAAAAGACGGTTCCTTTGCACTGGATTCTTCGCCTCTTCTTCTGGCATTAAGAGAACCTTCCTCATCACTAGTGATCTTCTGCCTTCAGCATCCTCTACCTCAACATTCCGCCTCTGTGCTTCAGCAATGTGAGTCTCACCTCCTTCTTTCTTCTTATCTGGACATTCATAAGATTTGTGTCCATTCTTTCCACATGTGAAGCATTTTATTACTCCACCTCTGCCTCTTCTTCTTCCTCTAGTGTGAGGAAAAGTGTTTTTATCAACATATTATCCTCTCTATTCATTATACTACCCTCTCTGTGAGCTTCCACCTCTTTCTGGTTGAGGTTGAGGTTTCTTCCATTCTTCCTTAGGCTTCTGACTCCTATCTCGGACAACTATTTTGCCTCTGGGCTGACTTCTGCCTCGGCCTCTTTGGCTTTTCTTTCAGCTCAGCTTCTCTTCAACCTTCAGATCCATCTGATAAGCATCTTCTACGGTCTGAATGATCATCATGCTCATCTCATCCTAAATGTCATATCTCAGACCATTCATATACCTGGCAACTTTTTCATCATCACTTTCACGATGACCTGCTCTAATGTTTAGCTTATAGAACTCTTCAATGTACTCCTTCACTGTCATCAGCTTCTGTCTCAAGTTATGCATCCTTCGAAACAGAGTGATTTGGTAATCCTTGGGTATGAATTTCACCTTCATCTTCGCAACCATTCTATCCCAACTCCTGATTTTCTGCTTGCCTTTGCAGCGTCTGTCAGCTTGTAGTTCATCCCACCACAATGGTGCATGTTCTTTCAATCTTGTGACAACATGTTTTACCTTCTTGTCTTCATCGACATCTTCATAGTCAAAATACATGTCCAGAACTCTAATTCAGTCTAGAAGCTCTTCAACATCCAGGTTTCCCTCATATACTGAAATGTCCATTTTTGCTCTAGCACTCATTCTTGCAACAACCCTAATCAGGCGTTCATTTGCTGCATCTTCTGTTGCAACGCCCATGAGTCTGGCGCGTATGTTATGCATCTCTCTTTCCATGGCTGGATTTGGCACCTGCCTACCCCTTTCTTTTGGCATTTCCCTCTCCTCTAGCGGATCAGGTGTTTGCCTATCTCTTCTTCTCGGCGACATGGTGAATCTTTCTTTTCCCTGCTACAGAAAGAAAAGAAATCTTTCTGGGATCTGATACCACTTGGTGCAGACCCCCAACCCTCTATTGGCCCTCGGGTCAAGGTCCTCTCACAGGATCGTTCTTTATCTCCTTTGAGCCGGATCGTCTCTTTTGATCTATTGTTGGAATCTCAATTTTGTCGATCCATAGGTCCTTCGGGAACTCCCCTGTGAAAACAACACTAGGCGCGAGCTCCACCTTCTCCAAGCAACCACAGCTCTATAACCAAGACCCAATTCCAAAGGAGCTTTTCGCAACTCGCAATATCGCGAGTTCACGAGTCAAAACTCTTGACTCCTCCTTTCCAAATTCACGATACCCGAAATGTCGATACGGGTATGGCTCCTCCTTTTCAGCGCCTTCCTTGCGTGTGACCATCGGCTAGGCTAAACGCTAGCTCCCATCGCGACTTCACAATTCGAAGGGTTGAGCCTCCTTTCCTCCTAGTGACGCGTGTCTGCCTGTCTATCACCTAGGCCTACCTTGTGGTTCTGCCATGTGTCTCTCGTGCCCAGCTTCGGCACTTTGCGACTTCACTCCCCAAATGCTGCCTCCTTTGTATCCTGACACCCGAAGTGCTAAAATCCTGAACTCCTCGTTACTCCCTATCGCAACTCGCGACTTCGGGACTTTCTGGACAAAATTCTCGACTCTCCAATTGTCGAAACCCGAAATGTCGATCCGCCGAAACAGCTAACGATGTCCTTTCCCCATACTTATATCATGTCTCATGATTTCGGGAATCTCAAAACAAATATCTTGAACTCCTATCCTTCAAAATGCCAAAATGGTTAATTCTTACTCGTTATTAATGCTGGCCCCACAACAAAACTCCTCGCCCTGTCGAGACTTCGCACTTCGCGATTTCGCGAATCTTAGTGCAAGGTTTTCAGTCCTTCAACTCGTGAATCCCCAAAGTGAGAATTCACGAGTGATCCAACGACCCTTGTCGACTTGGATCCTATGGTCCGATTTCTCCTGAGCTTGCTTGAAATCCTCAAGTACTCTGTGGGTAACTCCTATGCACACTCCTTGCGACACTTCTTCAAATACGCTCTAGTATTTGAACCTCTTCGACTCCGTGCACTCCTTGCAACAACAGTCCTTCAATAATTTCACTCAGGTTGTGACTCTGAGACTCTACTCGTCCTGCGCACACCTTGCATGGCTCCTATGTTTAACTTGCACTTCTGCGAGAATGAGAACAATGTTATCCCTCCTGAGCTTTCAGAGATGAACTCTGACTTTTGTCAATGCACACCTTGCAGACAATTTCTCTGCACTCCTTGCGGGAAAAATCTTGCTTAGACAGAGAAACAATTTAAACTCATTCCTTACTCTCTCTCTCAAATTTCAAACATTTAACAATAAATCATTCATACATAGCTTAACAACAAATGCATAACAGAAAGAGTAAACAACTATAAGTATAGCATTCAACATGCATACATAGAGAATATCACAACACCATAAGTCTGAATCAAAGCTTCATGTATTAATTTAGGACTTTTGTACATGGGTGTTTTTCAAACAAAACTCTCTTCTTCTTCTCCTCTCTGTGCTCTATGCTCGATTGATTATGCTAATGTTACAATGATACAAGATGAGGGTGTCTATAGTCAGTTTTCCCTTCTATGCTCTAAACTGTCTAATCTACATTTAAATCTACCTACTCACATTAATTATGTATTAATGCCTTCACCTACTACAGATGAGAGCGGATCGCTCAAGATCTGTTTAAAATATCTAAGTGTGCTTCCTCTTAACTATTACATTAACATCTGCAGATTTATTTCAAAACATCTCAAAACACTTTTGCAACGTGCTGAAATGCGTTGGCGCTTGTCCTAGCTATCTTCTGCCTTGGAACTTGCTTGTTGTTGGCGATGATCTTGCATCAGTCTAGGATCGATGAATTTAAATGTACATGTAGGGGATTCCAAACACTACACCACACACATCAAGTGGTACTACATATACCTCTACTTCATTAATACATTTTTCACTTATACAATAGTTGGTATTATACTACTTAGTGACCCTAATATATGCATCCTTATTTACCCATCCCAATGGATATGGGTGAGGATGGTCATGAACTTTCAATATGATATTATTGACTATATCTTCTTCTATGAGGTTGGCCTATGAATCAAAATCAAATAGAGAATCCACCTTTGTGTTCTTGACCTAGATCTTAATATGGAAAAAAAATATTCATATTCTTTTCTTCCTTAGGATGGTTTCTACTTAGATTCATGTCTTTCTGCATTGTGGTGTAGACAATATTTTCATCTACATCTAAGTTTATCTCTACCCAATTACTTGAATCCATAGATAGCATGTTCTTCTTCTTTGTATCCTTCTTGTGATTCGTTGGATTCATCTATGGATAAACCTTCCAACACTTATCTTTAGTGTGACCATCAATATTACAATGGTTAGAGTGGTTGTTTGGATCCTTGCACCGATGTGCAATGACTATTGTCTTCTCTTTATTTCCTTTCCACTTCTTCTTTCCCTCCTTGGAAGAATATTGGTGGTCATTCTACTTGGAACCACTTGGTTGTCCTTTATTCTCACCTATATTATTTATATATTGTTCTTTTACACAAGCCTCATCAAATATTCTAGGTTTAATTAGCGTCACTTTCCTCTGTAAATGACTGTATAGACCACCTAGATACTTGAGGAGTAAATTTAGGTTATTGGGAGATATACCCAAAATAATGGCCATTTTTATAAACTCGGTCACTACTACATATTGTAAAAATTCCGACGTTTTATTTGCGGCGTTATGGACAAAATTGTCCATATTGTCGCAAAATAGTGGAAATTTATAAAAAAAAAATCATGTTGCCTGATAACGTCGCTCTTGCCACGTTGACGTCGCTCTTGCCACGTTTTCCACTGGAACGTCGCTCTTGCCACGTTTTCCACTGGAACGTCACTCTTGCCATGTTTGTGAAGATGTATGTCAAAATTGCCACGTTAACGTCGGTCTTGCCACGTTAACGTCGCTCTTGCCACATTTTCCACTGGAACGTCGTTCTTGCCATGTTTTCCACTGGAACGTCTCTCTTGCCACGCTTGTGAAGATGTATGTCGCAATTGCCACGTTAACGTCGGTCTTGCCACGTTAACGTCGCTCTTGCCACGTTTTCCACTGGAACGTCGCTCTTGCCACGTTTTCCACTGGAACGTTGCTCTTGCCACGTTTTCCACTGGAACGTCTCTCTTTCCACGTTTGTGAAGATGTATGTCGCAATTGCCACGTTAACGTCGGTCTTGCCACGTTAACTTCGGTCTTGCCACGTTTTCCACTGGAATTTCGCTCTTGCCACGTTTTCCACTGGAACGTCACTCTTGCCACGTTTGTGAAGATGTATGTCGCAATTTCCACGTTAACGTCGGTCTTGCCACGTTAACGTCGCTCTTGCCACGTTTTCCACTGGAACGTCACTCTTGCCACGTTTTCCATTGGAACATCTCTCTTTCCACGTTTGTGAAAATGTATGTTGCAATTGCGACGTTTGCGAAACTAGGTTTTCCCCTCCAACGGTCACCTTAGTATGTTCACCAAGTCAAAATACCAACAATCACTTAGGACTTTTTTACGTCGGAATTGCGACGTTACAAAATCTATAAATATGTTGCATTTGATGGATGTTGCGACAAGTTTGCTATAATAATCTGACTGTAGATGTGTTTCCTTCATATTATACTTTCCAAATTATATAAATTTGTTTATTATTAATTGACAATGCATATTCTACATGTCTAACATATTGCAGTTGAAACACCACAAGGCTATGTGGTGCAATGGTCGTAAATTTCGCATCAAACAGTTGGATGAAACCAGAAAAACTTCAGATAGTGGGATAACTGCAATATTCCAAGTCACTAATGTTTCCTCTATGAGTGACAGACATCCTCAAGAATCTGAAAATAGATACTATGGGTTTTTGAATGATATAATTGAGTGTGACTTTAATTCCTTCAAATTAGTTTTGTTCGATGTCAAATGGTATAGGCTACGAATGCATGAACATGATGAGGAAAGAACCGTTATTCAACATGCCAACGAATTTTCGATGATTAAAACAATGGTGTTTGAAAAAAAAAATGACCGCTATGTTTTTCCAAGTCAATGTGAGCAAGTCTTTTACTCAAAGGTTCCAGGTAAGAGAGATTGGTCATTTGTTGTTAGATATGATCCAAGAGGAAGGCC
>ML777505.1:355964-368652 GCA_009831015.1 Picea engelmannii
ATTGTTGTCATAAATGATGATGAAGCTTTGAACTTAAATGAAATGGAGATGCAATCTCCCACTTGGCTTGAGAGTGAAAGGCGAGATAGCATGGATGTTGAAGTGACTGAAGCTAAAGTGTGCACTGAAGGTTGCAAATAAGTCATGTCTTTTCATTGTCGTAAATTTAATTTTGAAGAAAATGTTAATGAAGCAGGAAGAAATTTCCATGTATGCTGTCACTAGGTGACACCTATATGACTTACTCCTCCTTTGGGCTTGGAATGACTATTAGGTCTTGATATTGATATTGTATTTTTTTTTAAATACCTACACAAAGGTGGCAATTGTGACGTCTTTCATGCTCTTCCCGTCGCTATTGCCATGTCCGAGACATCTCTCTTTCCACCTCCAAGATTGTCTCTCCCATAGCAACCACGTCGGAGCTAGTAACTCCTGGCCGTCATTGTTGCCACCTGGTGGACGTCGTTCTTGCGACGTTCAAGAGTGTTGCTCCCATAGCAACCACGTCGGAGCTAATACCTCCTCTCGTCGGTCTTGCCACCTTCAGAACGTCTCTCTTGCCACGTCTAAAATGTCTCACTTGCCACGTTTGAAATGTCGGTCTTTCCACCTCTGAAACGTCTCACTTGCCACGTTTGCAACGCCTCACTTGCCACGTTTGAAACGTCGGTCTTGCCATGTTTGCAATGTCTCTCTTTCCACGTTTGTAACGTCTCTCTTGCAACGTTTGAAACGTCGGTCTTGCCACGTTTGCAACATCTCTCTTGCCACGTTTGCAACGTCTCTCTTGCGACATTTGAAACGTCGGTCTTGCCACATTTGCAACGTCTCTCTTGCCACATTGGCAACGTCTCTCTTGTGACATTTGAAACATCAGTCTTGCCACATTTGCAACGTCTCTCTTGCCACATTTGAAACGTCGCAAGAGAGACGAAAATTAAGTCGTCGAAAAAATGACGTCATGTGAAATGATGTTTGAGGGGGTCTGAGGTTTGTCGGTCTTACGAAAATAGAAAGTGGCAATTGCGTCGAACACACCATCGAAATTTGACCCAAATGCAGTAGTGGGTGGTGTACTCTTGTACACTTTTCCTTGGATTCTACTAGAAGTAATGCCAATGAATACAATGGTCCTCTCTATACCCAATAGTGTAGAACTGGGACTTAATGATGGGTTCAAACACCTCCCACTTAGTTATTGGGAAATAACCCTCCAACTTAAGCATCTCCCTGTGACTTTCCCACCAAGTTTGGGCATGGCCCTCTAAATTTAGTTAGGAAAATGAAATATTTTAATCTTATGCTATGTAATGAACATTTAAATAAACCTATAACTCTTGCAACCATTGATTCAACTTAAAAACATAAATCTCACCTTGGTAGGGTTTGATGCCAACTTTTGCTTCCGCTTTAAACATATATTGGGAAGAAGTGATGGAATTGGAACCTGGTCTCTCTTTTTTAATTTGGCCATTTTTTCACTACCCTTCTAGGTCTTTCTTATCTCCATATTTCTCATCCGATCTATCTTTCAAGTTAGATCCACCTAAATCCATGAAAGTTCCAAACTTGTTCTCTAGAGACGCCATGAGAATGGATGTTTCGATATATGTCAATGACTTGTGCTTCCATCTTTGAAAATCTCTATTTTGACTCATCCCATGGATTATTACTGTACTCATCCACCATGGATAGCTTTTTTAGACTTTATGCAAATTATTGGATCCTACAACTTCCCACAAAACCCCAAACAAAGTCTCTTTCACACTAATATAATATGTAAATTACCATGGATATTCCACTAGAATAGTTCATCATAGAGGATCTTATAATATTTTGAAATATCTTGTTATATCATGTTTTACTTAAATTTCACATTTAATGTTACTATCTTAATGCATGAAATACTAAATAAAATGAAACTAAAATGAATGAGACAATAAAATAACACACCATCCACACTATGAACAGAAGATGTATCATGGGAAAACCTAGATAGAAGGTGAGGTCTATGGTCTACTCTTTTCTTCTCAATTATGAAATGAAAATACAAAGAAAGGGGCATTCACTATGGAGTTTCCATGGACATTGACCAATATGGCTACTACAAGATATTCTACTTCCTATGTTCTACTTCAATATCCCACTCCTATAATATTTGCTCAATTATGGAACAACAAAAACACAATAATAATGGAATCCCTTCCTTTCATAGTAGCCTAACATTTAACATAGCATGATAGCCATCTAGGGCTAGGGTTTGTTAGAAAAACAGGATCCCGGAGCAATAAAATAAAACAAATGTGGAAATAAAATACAAAAGATACACAATACAATAGAGACACAGATATACGTGGTTCACCCAGTGTGGGCTACGTCCACCAAAGAAATTTCCAGGTCCTTCCTTTATTATTATCCAGCAAATGAAGGGATACAACCTACAACAAACCCACTGTAACTTCCTCTTCTTTCTCTCACAGTCTCCTCTCTTAGAATACAATATTCGCTATCATACTTAACCGAAATACATTTCCCTCATAAAAGAGGGTTGCCTTCTAGGGAAAAAAACCCTAATATAATTTCTACCGTTAGATTTGCGACCTTATAATGAACAGTCCAGATTTATAATGAAATTACAATATACATTTACAAGGCAATTTTTCCTTCAGGAGCTTCACCCCCGAACCCCCGCATGGGGCCCACTTGCCCCTATACCCCCCACCCAAGGGGTTAGCCCCCCCAGACCCCGTAGAGGGGGTAACCCCCCTCTGCACTCCCCCACATGGAAGAGTGTACATACTTCTGGGGTGTAAATACTTCATGGGGTATAAACACGACTGAAAACAAAAGACCTCTAAATCAGGAAGATAATTAGGCTCCACAACCAACAATCTCCCACTTGGAGAATGATCGTAACAAATCCACCGCTGTTGTATATGCTGGACTTTGAACCTTCATGGACCTGGAAAATTTCTCATCTTCATCTTCATTCTTGAAGACCAACTAAAACTGAGCAAGAAATTAGTTTCTCCCTGGCTACTCCCTTTGTTAACATGTCTGTAGGATTCTGGCTAGTGTGTATCTTTTCCAACTTCAAATTTCCATATTCCAAGACGGATTGTATGAAATGGAACCTCAATTGTATATGCTTAGTCTTCAAATGGAAGGCTGAGTTCTTTGCAAGATGAATGGCACTCTCACTGTCACAGTACAACCGGTTATTCTCCTTCTTCTTTCCCAATTCCTCCATAAACCTCTGTAACCAAATCATCTCTTTACTAGCCTCTATAGCAACAACATACTATGCCTCTATTTTTGAAAGTGAAACAACCTTTTGCAGTTTTGAAATCCAACTTACTGTTGTTCCACCTATAGTAAAAAACATACCCTGTGGTGCTCCTCCTACTATCCTTATCACCTGCCATATATGAATCAACATATCCCTGTAGAAAAGTGTCTGATCCTCCAAAACATAATGCATGAGTAGAAATACCTCTCAAATACCTGAGAATATACTTTACTGCCTCCCAATGTTCTTTACTTGGATTGTTCATATACCTGCTCACAACTCCCACTGCATGTGCAATATTTGGTCTTGTGCAAACCATTGCATACATCAAGCTGCCAACTGCTAATGAATAAGGGACTCTGGACATGTATTCTATCTCCTTCTGTGTCTTGGGACACATTTCCTTAGTTAATTTGAAATGGCTGGCCAAAGGTGTACTAACCGGTTTTGCATTTTGCATTCTAAACCTCTCCAAAACCATCTCTATGTACTCACCTTGAGAAATGTCAATTTGTGATTTTTCCTGTCTCTTGTTATTCTCATACCAAGGATTTTCTTTGCATCACCCAAATCCTTCATCGAAAAATGAATTATCTAATTTCTTCTCGAGCACATTTATATCCTGCATATTAGACCCTACAACAAGCATGCCATCTACATACAATAGAAAGATAATATAGCTTCCATTTTCTAGCTTTTTAAAATAAACATAGTGATCAAAATGACATCTACTATAACCATGTTCTGTCATAAACCTGTCAAACTTCAAATACCACTGCCTTGGAGCTTTCTTTAGGCCATACAAGCTCTTCTTCAACCTGCATACCAAATTCTCCTTCCCTTTGACCTTATACCCTTGTGGCTACTGCATATAAATCTCTTCCTCCAAATCCCCATGGAGAAAAGTTGTTTTTACATCTAACTATTCAAGATGTAAATCTTCTACTACCACGAGACTCAAAATAGTCCTAATTGAAGTCATTTTAACAACAGGAGAAAATATTTCATCAAAATCTATACCTTTATTTTGTGCAAACCCCTTTACAACAAGTATAGCCATGTACCATTTTTCTCCTCCATCTTCTTCCTTCAACTTGTAAACCCATTTATTCTACAATGCTCTTTTTCCTCTAGGAAACTGAACCAAGTCCCAAGTATGGTTATTTACCAAGGAATCCATTTCCTTCTTCATGCCTTGCTCCCACTTCTTTTTGGTGTCTACCTGCATTGCGTCTTCATAACATTATGGTTCACCAGAATCAGTCAACAATAAATAATACAATGAAGGAGAGTATCGTTCAGGGGGTATACTTACCCTGGTAGATTTTCTAACAACACTTGCAGTTGTTTGAGGTACATGTTGCTCCTGTTGTTGTACATTTTGATTTTCTGGTTCCTTTGGAATTTCTTTTTCAGTGATCTCATCAAGCACTATGTATTCTTGTTTTTCCTTTTCCTGTTTCTTTACCTACAACTGATCTTTGTACATGACCTTCTCATTGAATATGACATCCCTACTCCTAATGATTTTGTTATTTTCATAATCCCATAAGCGATAACCAAAATCATTAACACTGTATCCAATAAAGGTACACTTCTTGGATTTTGCCTCAAGCTTTGTTCTATTTTCTTTATCAATATGGACAAATGTTTCACAACCAAAATTTTTAAAAAAGGAATAGTTTACCTTTTTTTTTGTCCATGCCTCCTCTAGAATTCTACCATCCAAAGAGCTTGAAGGTCCTTTTTTTATTAAGTAAACAACAATATCTACAACATCTTCCCAGAACTGTAAGGGCAAACCAACATGCAATCTCATACTCCTTGCATGCTCCATAATTGTTCTGTTCATCCTTTCTGACACACCATTTTCTTGTGGTGTTCTTGGAACTTTCTTCTCTCTACGAATCCCATGGTATGAATAGTAACCATCAAAATATTTGCTGTAATATTCACCTCCATTATCTGATCTGAGACACTTCAACTTTTTTCCTGTCTCATTCTCAACCAAAGATTTTCATTTCTTAAAAGTATCAAAAACATCAGATTTTTGTCGAATGCAATAAACCCAAGTTTTTATAGTTGCATCATCAATAAAAGTAACATAGTAACGAGAGACACCAAGAGATGATACCTGAGCTGGCCCCACACATCTGTATGCACAAGCTCTAACCTTTCACTCTTATTTTCTTTTTCGACTATGAGAAATCTGACTCTTTTTTGTTTTCCATAAACACAATGCTCATAGAAGTCCAAATCAATTTGTTTAAGATCTGGAAACAAATTTCTTTTGTGAAGTATCTGCATCCCCTTATCACTCATGTGTCCAAACCTATGATGCCACAGTGTTGTATCCACTCCTGTAGAAGCTAAAGAGATAGAAGATTTAGTACTACAAGTACATAAATACAATGTACCTACCTTCTCTCCTTTTGTTATCACTGATGATCCTTTGATGACCTTCCACGTCTTATCTATAAATATGGATATAAAAACTTCACTTGCCAACTATCCTACTGAAATTAGATTTTTCCTTAGATCTAGAACATGTCTTACCTCTTTCAACAAACATTGGTATCCATTGCTTTTCTTTATTTTTACCCTTCCCATTCCAACAATTTTGCATGGTGCATCATCACCCAAATGAACCTATCCAAAATCACCTTGAACATAATCTAGAAAATGTTTCCTATGGGGTGTGGCATGAAACGAAGCCCCTGAATCTACCACCCAAGACTTAGAAATATTATCTACAGAAAGAATCAAAGAATCTTATAACACATCACCTGTTACATTTTCTTCCTGATTTCTCTCTTGTTGTCCATCTCTTTGTTTCTTTAGAGCTCTGCTGACTTTCCTCAGATGTCCTTTCTTCCCACAATTCCATCACTCTATCTTTCCAAGTCTGGATTTTGATCTTCCCTTCCTAGAATTCTCACGGTTCCCTAATTGCTTTCCTCTATCCTTTTGTCTTCCCCTGTTCTCCATGTTCAATGCATTACCTGATGTCTCATCTATGATTTTCCATCGCATTTCCTCACTAAGGATAACACCAACAACATCATAAAATTTTAAAGTATTTGAACTAGAGACAGAGTTACTTACAACCATGACCAAGTCATTCCAACTTTTTGGAAATGAGCAAAAGATTATAAGAGCCCTAACCTCATCATCAAAGTCCACTTTTACAAAACTTAGTTGATTAGTAACCATATTAAATTAATTTAAATGATCTGCAACAGACCCACTTTCTGACATCTTCATATTAAATAATATCTTCATCAGAAATACCTTATTGGATGATGAGGGTTTTTCATAACATTAATCCAATTGGTCCATCAAACCCTTCATTGTATTTTCTTTCGAAATATTGAAAGCCACCGATGTTGTCAGGCTCAGCCGTATCGTTCCTAGAGCCTTTCTGTCAAGAATCTCCCTTTCATATTACTTCATAGCCGTCGATTTATTTTCTATTCCTCCCAATGGTAGGAATAGATCCTTTTGATATAAATAATATTCCATCTACATATTCCATAACTGGTAGTTTTGGCCGTTAAATTTTTTGACCCTAAACTTTCCATCTTTCGACATTGCTCCCACTCAAACCAGGAACCTTCTTTTCCTGCGAGTTACCTTTCGCTCTGATACCAGTTGTTAGAAAAACATGATCACGGAGAAATAACATAAAAAAAATGCAGAAATAAAATACAGAAGATACACAATACAATAAAGACACAGATATGCGTGGTTCACCCAGTGTGGGCTACGCCCACCAAATAAATTGTCAGGTCCTTCCTTTATTATTATCCAACAAATGAAGGGATACAACCTACAACAAACCCACTATAACTTCCTCTTGTTTCTCTCACATTCTTCTCTCTCAGAATACAATATTCACTATCATACTTAGCCGCAATACATTTGCCTCATAAAAGAGGGTTTCCTTCTAAGGAAAAAAAAACCTAACATAATTTTTACCGTTAGATCTGCGACCTTATAATGAACGGTCTAGATTTACAATGAAATTATAATATACATTTACAAGGCAATTTTTCCTTCGAGGGCTTCGCCTCCTAACCCCCATCAGGGAACGCTTCCCCCTAACCACCCAGCTGGGGGGAGATCCCCCCCAGATCCTACAGAGGGGGTAACCCCCCTCTACACTCCCTCGCGTGGAAGAGTGTACATACTTCTGGGGTATAAATACTTCATGGGGTATAAACATGGATGAAAACAAAAGACCTCTGAATCAAGAAGATAATCAGGCTCCACAACCAACAAGGTTGGGGTTTTTGAATGCATGAACACCCAATTTGTGTTAATGTTTTGGACCTTCTAAAATATTATTGAAAGTCCACACATGGATAACTCCACATGTGCGACTAATGGAGTTGACATGGCATCCTATTATAGAATTTTTTTCCACACTCCATGCATATTATTTTGATGGCATTCCCTTTCCCTCTGCAGACTCAAGTTTCCCCTTTTTGTTCTTTCCAGAGTAAAAAATTCAAAGTTGTGTACATATATGCGGGCCACAATTATAAATCTCGCGTATACGCAAGTTTCTCCATTACATCCTGCGTTCCTCTAGTTTTGTGCTTAAAAATTAAAAAATATGTTGGGTTTCCATACCATGTCTCAAGATCCATGATCCTTGACCTTCCATATTCTGGAAACGATTCAACTCTACCCTTCAAGCCATATACAAACCTTGTGAATCATTCATCAATGAGAACAAAGATACTCTAGAGAAATTTCACTTCATATTGAGTTTGCATCCCTTTGTCCTTGAAAGTATGAACTTCTTGTGTTTAACCCCCAAGCTCTTCGTATCTTGAGAAGGAGAAACTCAATTACTCCTAGTACTTGTGAGCTTGCCTTTATGGAGGATTGAAGTGGTGAAGGCCCAGCCAGAGGGACTCAATTTCTCGGTTCCGATATGTGTTGTTACAAAAGTTTGTCACCTATGTACTTATGTTGATTACATTATTAGAAATACTCTTTTCTCGTCCAATTATATCTCACAAATATTTGTATTACTTTCCATGGGAATATTTGTTCTACATGTTAATAGATTATGCTAGTTTACCTGCTGATGTTCTATATAATTTATATATGATCGTGTATATTGGATGTTGAGGACAAGTTGGAGACATCAAGCTTTCAGTCGTGAGCTCAATCGTGGTCTTCTTCAGACGTTCAGACGAGGTAGGATTTTATCCTTATCTTGTAAGAATTTATATTTATCTAGTGTACTTGAGTTTAGATTTCATTTCTGGGTGTCATTCTGTCTATTGTAGTTTACCCCTTTCCATATAGATTTTCCTCGTAACAGAATTAGTGAATCCACTGGGGATGATATCCATTTTGGGGTATTGGGTGATTTTTCTCCTTTATTGCTCAACGTTTTCCTAAGTTTTTGTGTCACCTGTTGCTTTACAACCTTTATTTTTCTTTGTATCTTAGTTTCTTGGACTAACCATTACCCAGGCATTGTCTTCTTTGGAATACGTGGGTTTTCCCTTGACAGTTGCGTACATATGTGTGTTGCTTGTCTTTAGAGTGCGTACATATGCATATGTTCCCTGAATAGTTGTGTACACTATCTTCTAAGTATTTTTGGTTGAGTTTAGTGTTCTTTGGGTGAGTTTTGTTAGTCGCTGAGACTTGGTCCCTGTCCTGAATGTTGAGTTCCTACAAAGTGATAGGAAGTTGCGTTATTGGTGAATCTTTTGGGCAAACTCGTTTCTTGTCATTCTTCTCATTTGGTATCCTTGCATTCTAGTCTAGATAGTTTCTTATTAGTGTCCTGCTTGGATTGTCTCTTTGTGCTTGCAATAGGGTCTACCTTAGAGGTTGTTTATTCAGTCTTTTCATTTTTCAGTTCATTATATTGAAAACACAATTTTATTTTTTTTTACTTTTTTGCATTTTATTTAGAGCATTTGCACTTTTGATTGCAATACATTAGTTTTGGAATGTTAGGAAAGATTTCAATTCATTGAAATTGTAGAGATTACATCCAGAGAACATCATTTGGAAGCATACCATCTCTTTGAAAATCAAGACTAGTACTTAGCAATGTTTTTATATTTGCTTCTTTTTATATATGCTGATTCATTATACCATTAGTTTCATGATTGCACCTCTTGAGTAAGTAGAAGCCACTAAAATTAACGTTGAATAATTAAAATTGATTAGAAATGATTTTATTTTTCAGGGTACACGAACAAGTGTAGGACCAAGGGCCTTGGAATAGGATTTTGTGAGTAAAATTCTCCAAGGCTATAAAACTGAACGTATGTGTATAACCAGGGAGTGCTGAAACCCATTGTGTAATTGGTGTCCTGAGGAGGCTCCAATCACACTGGAGTTAAGCACGAGGTCATGTGAAGTTGGTTGTAGAGATAGCCTTTTAATACCTTCCTAGCATCAGATATATTTATGGGGTTATATTAATATATGGGGGTTTCGCTAGTGCCTTTACCTCCTTGACAGGTAGTTCTTTCGAGATTTCAGGCTTTTTTACCCTACCCATACGATAGACCAGACCTAGGACTATTATCTTGAGCATTGGTTATACCGTGGTGACTTTAGTTACTTGACCTAGGTATTCACATAGGTTGCTTGCAGGGTTTATTCTGTAGATACCTCGAGTCATATAGGGATTAGATAACACACAAACATTATGGAGGATTTTATCTCTAGAGGAATCTGACCAAATGCGCTGTGAATCCCACGAGGGTCCTTATAATTGATTCCATTACCTCCACTTTATTGTTCATGAGTCTCATCCCTTCCTGGGAGAGGCATAAATTCTTTAGTTCCTGAGGTCCCTTTCAACCATCCTCTCTTGTTTGTGTGCTTTTGGATTCTAGTTTTATTTAGGTGTGTTCTCTTTGTATATAAGTTGGCCTTTGGAGTTTTCTTTGCGTCATGAGTTTTTAGTCATCATGGAGCAAGACCAACCTCCCCGTCGGTCTCATCATCTTGAATAAATTACCACAGTTTGGTTTGATATTGAACCGCCTTCTAAAAGGCGTAGAATTAATAAATGTGGTATGAACATCTCCACCACTTAGGCTCACAATCATCCTATTATGAGTACTTTTTCGACTCCAACCTCCGTTATGGTTGGTAGATCCCTTAGGACTGCCTCAGTTTGTGTAACACACCCACTATCAAAATTTAATATTTTTGGGTTAATCTCCCACAATTGAGAAATCCCAGAAGCCTACATTAGCGAAATGCCGAATCCCTGGTTCAATATCAGGAGTCGGGGTTGCTTCTATCGGGGTTTTGACACCCATGATGTCTTGACAACTTCAATCACTGATCACCGATCTCTTATTCACTTCTTGGTTGCCTCAACCCCACTTAGCTAAGCCTTGGATCCACATGACTGTTTCCTATATGACCATCCAATAGCTTCTCGTCGGGGTTTCAGAGTTTGTGGTGCCGAGGTGCACATGTACTCGGAACTCCCGATCCTCCGATCCCCGATGTGCTCTTAGCGCATTGGCTTTCTGGGCTAAGTCCTAGTCAATACGACCACGACGTTCACAAGACCACAGTCTTAATTCTTGTCGGGGTTTGGCGCCTCTCAATGTCATGGCGCACAAGTCCCCTGGACTCTCGACGCCC
This sequence comes from Picea engelmannii, assembly GCA_009831015.1. Classification (NCBI taxonomy): domain Eukaryota; kingdom Viridiplantae; phylum Streptophyta; class Pinopsida; order Pinales; family Pinaceae; genus Picea; species Picea engelmannii. The sequence continues at coordinate 366,904 of ML777505.1, forward strand.
CTTTTACACTGGCTATCCCCTTTTGCTATACTATGGTCCATATGACCACTTATCATCTGACTACAGCCATATAACCCTCCATCGGGGTTTCGGCATTTGCGATGACCCAAAACACATGTACCCAGGACTCGCAATATCTCAATTCCCGATTCTTTCCGGATGCTCGACACGTGTCCCTTGGATCAACGGCCTATGATGGTGTCGGAAATTCGCATATCGTGGTTTCGCAATACAGGGACTTCATGTCCTTGAAATCCTCGATACGTCGATTCCCGAAATGCCGATGGTGTCTACCACCGACGGTTTTAGATGGTTGCCATCTGTCCCCCAGAGGGACGGCCTTGATTGTATCGGGAAATCGCGAATCGCGATTCCATTATGCAAGAGTTTCATGACTCTTGAAACTTCGATATGCCGAACTCCGACCTTCTGGGATCTCTTGCCACGCGTCCTCGTTGATGGACAACTCAGATCCTATCAGGAAATCGCGGATCGCGATTTCCTGCTGCACACTTTCCTTACCATCGAAAAATCCGATGGCACTCGATCCTTTTCCACCTGTCCTCGCAGACGGACGGCCCGGATTGATTCTCGGGGTTTCGGGACTTATGATGTCCTGGTTCTCATGGCCTTGAGAACTCTGATTTCCCGATCCCCGACTTTCGTCCGATCTCTGACACCTATCCCGTGTGAACGGACGGCTCAGATCTTATCGGTAAATCGAAGATCGCAATTTCCTGTTGCAACGGTTCTATACCCCTAAATTCTCCGATGGGAGAAATCTCGACGAATCCCCGGAACACTGACACGTGTCCGGTCGAGATCAACGGTTAGGATCTGTTCCTCTGCACACTAGAGTTTAACTCCGACGCATCTTCTCGAGATCTGACGGTTGTCGGGACTATGATCTAAGATCCGACGGTTCAGGTCATTTCTCACATGCCTACTCCTGTGCTTAACCCCTGCGCAGCTTCTCCAGATCCAACGACTGACGGGTAATTGGACCGAGATCTAACGGTCTAGATTCGCTCGTTTGGATCTTGGGGTTTACGATCCCAATTTCTCGTTGCTCACGATGAGGGCGGCAAAGGGGAAAAGTGTGTAACGCCTGCGTTACTGTCATCAATCTAATGGTCGTGAATGACTATGGATCCTCCGACGAGATCTCATCCGTCGATTTGTCACTCCTCATAACCCTACTATCTTATAACCTTAATAGAATCGTTCCTCCTCGTGCGGGGTTGATAAGGCCTGTGCATCCGAGTCCTTATTCTGGGTTCTTAGTGAACCTTTCCGAGGAGGGAATCTCTGTGAAGAGATCCTTATCGGGGCATTTCCGGGAGTGGATAAAGGAAGACAGTTTCCCGAGAATGGCTGGGCATGATTAGATTCATTTATCAGCGTAGTTCAAGCACGGTTTCCTCGGTGTTAAGCATATATCGTCCCATTCATATCAGCGCTACGCGGACATTCTCATGCTGAAACCATTTACAATTTCATAGCTCTATGAGCCAATAACTACTCCTCATTATCAATTACTGCACAGATATTCTTACACAGGAAATATCTACAATTACACAAGTCTATGAACATATGTGACAGCATGTAAATGTCAAAACGCAATATAAGCAAAATACTTATCAAAATAACTTCAGCAATGGAAGCAACTGCTGAGAGGGGTGCTCGTTTCCACCCAACCGTAGGCGTAGTGACTCCTAATGGATTTACCACTAGCCACCCCCGAGCTGA
>ML777505.1:381521-392077 GCA_009831015.1 Picea engelmannii
AATGTCAACATGGTAAACAAACTAGAGTCAAGTTTAAAACAAAGGAATATTCTACAACAAAACCTTTGGAAATAATACATGCTGATGTATGTGGACCTATGAGGACAACAGGTCTAAATGGTGAAAGATACTTTATGTTATTTGTGGATGATTTTACTTGAATGACTTGGTTTTTTTTATTGAAAAAGAAGTCTGAAACATTTAGCTGCTTTCAAGTTTTCAAAGAATTGACTGAAAATGAAATTGATATAAAGATTAAGTGCTGAAGGTCAGACAATGGAGGAGAGTTTGTGTCAAAAGAATTTAACAATTATTGTGATGAAAATGGAATTAAAAGACATTTCTTTATTACAGAAACACCTTAGCAAAATGGTGTTGTTGAAAGAAAAAGCAAAATTGTTATGGAAATGACAAGAACAATGTTAAATGAGTCCAGATTGAATGACATGTTTTGGCCTCAAGCTATTCACACCACTGTACACATATTGAATAGAAGTTTGCTAAGAAATAATACTGATAAGACACCCTATCAATTATGGAAAGGAAGAACAACAAACATAAAACATTTTAGAATTTTTGGGAGTAAGTGTTACATTAAAAGAATTAATAAAGATATGGGAAAATTAGACTCTAGAACTGATGAAGGCATATTGGTTGGATATTCATGTTCAAGAAAGGCTTATAAATGCTATAATTTCAGATTAAGAAATATTTTTGAATCTTAGATGTAAGGTTTGATGAGTCCTCATTTTTGAAGTCCAAATCTAAACAAAAGGATCAACAAATACATGAAATATATGACAAACATAAGATGGATGAAGAAGTAAGTGAAACAGAAGAAACTAAGGCTGCTGATAGTGAAAAATTAATTCCTACTTTGATACAGGGCACAACTCCATCCAAAAGCATGACTCCATCACAGACTCCAAGCAAGAGAATACATAAAAATCACCCTAAAGAACAGATAATCGGTGACTTAAATGCAGGTGTTGGAACAAGAAGAAGAAGGAAAGAATCCACCTCAACTCATGAACATGTATCTTTACTTTCTCTAATTGAACCCAAAAGCATTCAAGAAGCAATTAAAGATGAATACTGGATGAAAGAAATGAATGAAGAACTTAGTCAAATAGAAAACAATAAGACATGGGAATTGGTTCCTAGACCTTTGAATAAGAATGTCATAGGGGCTAAATGGGTTTTTAGAAATAAGATGGATAAACATGTAAAATAACTAGAAATAAGGCTAGATTGGTTTGTAAAGGGTATGCATAGGTAGAAGGAATAGATTATGGAGAAACTTTTTCTCCTGTTGCAAGAATGGAATCCATTAGAATGATTCTAGCTTATGCTAGTTCTAAACACATTAAATTTTACCAAATGGATGTAAAGTCTGCATTTTTGAATGGTGATTTAGAGGAAGAGGTATATATGGAACAACCAGATGGTTTTCAGGTACAAGAAGCAGAACAATATGTTTACAGGTTGAAAAAAGAATTGTATGGGCTGAAGCAAGCACCAAGGGCTTGGTATTCCAGACTTGACAATTACTTAAGGTAGCAAGGATTCAAGAAAGGTAACACTGATAGTAATCTTTACATTAAAGAAGAAAATGATAGGCTGATCATTGTTGAGATATATGTAGATGATATCATTTTTGGTAGTGGTGATGATAGGCTCAGTAAACAGTTTTTTGAAAGTATGCAGAAAGAGTTTGAGATGTCCATGCTAGAAAAAATGAAGTTTTTCTTAGGCTTGCAAATTACTCAATCTGATAAAGGTATTTCAATCTCTCAAACCAAATATATCAACGAAATGATTAAGAAATTTCAGATGGAATATTCTAAACCAGTTGGCACTCCCATGGTTACTGGTTGTAAATTAAGTAAGTTTGATGATACTAAAGATGTTGATCACGTAGTGTACATATCTATGATTGGTATTCTTCTTTATGCTACAACTACAAGACCTGTTATTATGCATGCAGTTTGTCAAGTTGGTAGGTTTCAAGCTTCACCAAAAAATTCTCATCTACTTGCAGTCAAAAGAATTTTCAGATATCTTAAGGGGACAACAGAGTATGGTTTGTGGTATCCTATAGGTAATCATATTGATTTATATGCTTTCACTGGTGCTGACTGGGAAGGTTGTGTTGGTGACAGGAAGAGTACTAGTGGAGCAACATTTTTTCTTGGAGGATATCTTGTAAGTTGGTCAAGTAAAAAACAATCAACAATGTCTCTATCTATTGTTGAAGCATAATACATAGCAGATGCAGCTTGTTGCACTCAAGTTCTATGGATGAAACAAATGCTGGAATATATCCATATGCATTATGATGAAGCTATACCTATATTATGTGATAATACTAGTGCAATTAGTATTTCTAAAAATCTTGTTATGCATTCAAAAACAAAGCACATTCCCATCAAATTTCATTTTCTAAGAGAGTGGGTTATGTCTAATGTTATTAAACTGGAATATGTTGGCACAAAGGATCAGATGACAGATGTATTTACTAAACCTTTACCTAAAATTCAATTTGACAGTCTCAGGGATCAGTTGGGGGTTTAGCCTCTATAATTTCATTTCACTCTCAAAGTTTGCAAGGGCTTCATAATAAAATCAGATTGCACATGTTTATTGACTATTTTGATAGGGCGAGTTGCTGCTGAAATGACACATATTTACAGTTGGTTTTCATTTCTCAGGGGGAGTATGGTTGTTTCCTTTTCCATAGATGTCAAAAGGGGGAGAAGATATTTAAAATTTTCCATCAATGCCAAAGGGGGCGTTTGTTGGTCAGTTTGCATAGGGTTTGGTTTTGTCATTAATGTCAAACTTAAATCCATAAGACCAAGAGAAGTACATGCATGGTGATTAGCAGAAAGAAACCTTCAAAACTCAGGAATTCAGAAAAGAAGGAGTCAGGAATTCAGAAAGGAAGGAGCATGCAATAGAAGAGAACAGATCTTGGGTGTTAGTCTGAGTGCGGGGCCTGCCCGTCATCGGATCCAGGAGAACCTGCACATTATTTAAAGTGAAAGGTGAAGAGGGATTATAAAATATCGAAAGAAGGAGGACCATCTATCTTCGGGCAAGACACGTGGTCATAAATAACCTTTTCACTGACTGGAAAGTCAAAGAAAGGAGGTGCTCCAACCTCCGATATCACAATACGCAAAATCGAGAAACCCAAAGTCCCGATGAGATCAGGACCATCTGATCATGAAAGGTCATTGGTCGTTGATCGAAGAAAAGCAGATATTGGGGATCACGACTTGGAGTGTTGAAACACTTCATCATAGGAATGCCAAAATGCCAAAATGTGGAACGTCGAAATGCCGAAATGCAGAATGCCAAAATTCCAAAATGCAAAACGCTGAAATGATGAAATGCGAAATGCATTTTTAGTGTAGGAAGTGGTTATCATCGATGGTCATGTGAGAGGGAAGATCTAGCACAAATCTACACTCCATTTCAGGAATCACAACTTGGAGTTTTGAGACCCTTCGACACAGGATTTCCGAAATGCGAAATGCATTTCAATTAGCCTATGGTCACAACCAATGGGCATATGGTTTAACACAAGTGTCTTGCCGAAGCACTCGAGGATTATTCTATGCTGAAAAGTCAAAAAAAACGTATGTTCATCGAACGGTGCTGATTAAATATTTAAACTGATTGTGTCGATACTGTTCTTCTTGATGCCTTGGCCAATGATGATCAATGTAAGGTAGTTATTTAGTTATTGTAACTGAATCTTCGAAGCTTGAGGGTTCCAGTGTACACTCTGAATGTATAGGGTAAAGACGAGTGAAATTGAGTGTGATAGAAGGGAATAATGGTAGAGCCGAACCTCTGAAAAAAAAAAAAAACACATAGGAGAAAATTAAAATTCATTTCTGAAAATTAAGATGAACTAAAATAAAATTATATAGGGACAATGAGAAGAAATGATGAAGATAGAGAAAATATTAAGGAGAGAAGACATATGCACATATTGATAAATCTAAGTGGTTTGGTCAAGAATGGATTCTGATATGAATATATAAACAGAGAATATTTGAATGCTTAATCTTTGACAAAGAAGATAAAGAGTTGGTTTGCAGGTTCTTAGTGATAGAGAAGGATTCTAGGGTTGTAGGGAGGAGCAAGGGGAGACTGTAAAAGTCTCCTGTACAAGTTGGTTCTTGTACATCTAGGAGTTGTAGCTTCCATTCAGTAGGTGTTGAAGAAACATAGGTAACAACCTCATCTGGGTTGTACCTAAGATAAAATAAGAATGTAAAGAAAAGTTGGAGCTTTCCTTTCATTCATAAGGAGAAGAGGTTTTTCCCTTTTGGGTTTCCTCATGAAAATATCTGTGTCATTGTCTATTTATGTGAGTGCATATTAATTGATCTGAATGATTTGTAGCAAAGACATATAGTAAAAGGCATAATCTGTGTTCATTGAGTAATCTTTTTTAAGGAAAAGAAATAAATTTTATCTAACTGATTTACCCCCCCCCCCCCNGATATCATTTTCAACATCCCACTCTTCTCTTGGAGAGTGACAAGTCTAAGGAAGTGACATTTCCGATGCAATATTTGGCCAATCCTACTCTTATTTTGGGGAGTGATGTGTCTTTCGACCATGTCTTTATCTTTTCCAGTTTAGTACCTTCTAAACAAGGGGTCATTCCACTCTCTTTGAGTAGGCTCCCTCCAATTCCTAGGATGGTTTCCTTTGATTGGAATGATCTTGTAGAGCCTCGCCTTCCTTCTTTTGCACCCTTTTAGATAATGGTTGTGGTTAATAAAATAGGCATTCATCGATGTAATTTGAAGGAAGGATCCTATGCAAGTATTTTATCCTCCTCGACTTGGAAAGATGTGTGTTCTCCAACCTTGTGTCATCTATCAAAGAGTTGCTGGATTTCAATAGAAGACCTGCACGGGAGCCTTGTCCTCCCCCCATGGGCCCGAGTAATATGGTGTTTCCTATTGAGTCTGATATTGTTGTCTATGAGACCTAGAGCACTGGTATTTGTGAGCTGTCGAGCCCTGATTTCATGGATGTTGAATTGCCTTCATATGAGGCTATCCTTGAAGATATGATTGTGTATTTTCTACCTCTTCCTGAACTAGAAATTTTACAATTTGATTACCAAAGAATCCCTTGGCCTAGGCCTAGCAATAGGCTCTACCTAGGGAACTACTATGCATAATCCACAAGGTTGTGAGGTTCCCTGTACACATTGTACTTGTAGGTTTTCTTGTTTTCAAGTTCTGTATCCCTTAATAAATGTTTTATCAAAGGTTTCTCTATTGGAGTCATTAACTTCAGGGTAAGTGTTTTTGGTCTTATAGATAGAACGTTGGAGACATTTTCTTTGGTACATTTCTTTATGTTGATCCATTCTAACAGGTCATGATCTCGAAAATGGAATATAGGTTAGATTTTCCCCTCCATGCATTTTTGTGTTATCCATTTATTGTATCATTTTTCATTAGGATCAATTCCACAGAGTTGTGACACAAAAACGTCTTTGTTGTTTAGAAGTGTTGTAATTCATGTGGTAGATCCTACCTTCCTTGGGAATCCTAGCTTAGACCCCCTTTGCATTTTGGCGCCCATGCTGTAATTTTTCTACTAGGATCGGGAGTCATGTTTATCCCCTCCATGACATTGCATTTGGACTTCATTCTTCTTACTCAATCTAGATTCTAGACATTACCTATGGGACTCCCGCATTACATGTTGCTCATAACAACATACTAAAGTCTTAGTTAAGCTCTTTTCAGACTCCTTAAAATGAATATATTGTCGAGTGATATTGTATATTTCACACTCGTCAAATGGATTTGAAAGGTGTTATCACTATAACAATTTCTGTGAGAAATCCAATTTCCAAGACTTAGCAAGGTGCTAAACTAATGGGGAAGCGTGATAAACTGCAAGATAGGGCCAAAGATAGCGGGAGGAGGCTAAATCTAGTGGGAGCGCGGTGTTTATGGGACCTGGTGGGCCACATATCAGGCACTACAGATCAATGGTCAAGGATCATATCGGGTGGATAACTAGTGTGGAGGTTAATTTCTGAAAGCAGGCCGATAAGAATATCATGGTTTCGACTCAGGACCACGTGGTGCCATCAGATGCATTTCGGGGTGAAAAGAAGTCTATCCCAAACCACTTTGCCTCGTCCACGAAATTTTCGAAAGACAAGCGCTACAGAGATTGCTGTGAAATGGCTAGCGAAAGTAAGTTGGGGGTTAAACCATTTGCAGATGAATTTGATCAGTTTCACGTATATTAGTTTTCAAGTCTTAGTTTCCAGATTTCAAGTGATTTTGACCATTCTTCTGCTGAGGTGAATTTTGGGAAAAGCAGAGCACATTTTGAGAAAATGAAATAGGTTTATACTCAACACGGGCCAAAGAACAACAAACTCTCCCAGATTTCTCATAGCTATTACATACCGGGATAATCGAGGAGATCTTGGAGCCTTACATTTTTGGATTCAAAATTTTCTTGTGGGAAGACATATTTTTCAAATGCATATCCCGGACTGATGGAGAAAAATTTCACAAAACCGAGAGACTTTTTTACTCAAGATAATATGGTATACAAAAACCTCCCCCAGATTTTACACAGGTGTCATGGATTGGGAGTTTCAAAGAAATCCTTGAGTTTTCATGATTTCCTATTCGAGACATGTTTTTGCGACATGTGTTCCAGCTAGGTGGAGATGAATTTGGAGAAAACAAGAGAGGTTTTTCTTCAAAATGATATTTTCTACAAAAGCCGCTCTCATATTTTACACAACTATTATGGTTTCAGAATTACAGGTGGCATTGTGAAGCCTATTTTTTCTTGTAAACAGTTTCCAAATGAAACATTTCTTTATTTGTAGCCGGTTTGGAAATGAAAGGACTCACTATTTGTATAAATGTTAAGAGTTCCGAATGTATTAATGTTGGAAGAAGTGAAAGGGCACATTTTAGCTATTTTATGAACTCAATTGTAAATTTCTGGAGTTGAATTGAATACATATGCAGAAGCTTTTGAAATCTCTATGAAAAGATTCTAATGGTGGTGATATGAGTTTTGTCTCCTCTCATTGTATGTATTTCCCGTGTTCTTTAATTCCATTTGCATTTTCTTCTTTTTAAATTGGATAGTTAAAATCTCATAATTCATCTTATGATGCTCTTGGCTTAAGCGATTTAAACTATGTAATTTCCTTCCTAACTAATTCAGAATTCATTTCAGTAATGCTCTGATGCAGTTACTTGTTTTTTATTTCTTCTTACACTCTGCAGAAATTCAATTTATAACTCATATTCATCGCCTCATTTAGCCTTTATCCTCTGGATATTTCTACCAGCCAGTCATTGCTTTATTCACTTTTAGAATTTCGACTCCATATCCCTAAGTGTCCCTCCCCTTCTTTGCCAACAACTTTATAAAACCCCCCAAAACAAACTAAATCTAGCCATTGATTTCCAAATAAATATCAAGTGACATGAGAGATCCGTCTCTGAGCTGAGCATGCTAGTACCCATATCTAAAGTTGGTTGAAACAATTACCTCTATCATTTATCTATTAGCCGGAAAATTTTTACAGAGTGCTAACATTCTAGCAGCGTTTGCCAGGTACAAAATTGAAAAATTTTCCCTGGAAAATAACGACATGGTTGAGTTCTAAGGTTTGAGAGAAACAAAAAATTAGGCACATACTAGATGTATTCCTACTCTGGCGACTCCACACATCAAAAAATCAGTTTGAAGGTGATTCCACTAGTACAAGAATCCAAAAATTTTAATTTCCACTGGCTACTCCACTCTCAATGCAGAATCCAGCCTCCAAAACGTCATTAGTGACTCCACTGTTCGAATATGAGCTCAAAATATGAAAGGTATGCTCCCATGAATCACTCTCACATTCCCGGTTTTCCAAATCTCATGCCTTGTGTAGATTGGCAAACATATCTGCCAAAGTTCAAACATCAAGAAGGAGATGATGTTGCCTTTCATTTGATAAAATTCCACATGCACATACATAGGCTAGGGGTTAAATTGCCTAATGACCACTTGATGAACATGTTTATGGAAACCTTAGAAGAAGAAGCATGATCCTGGTATGAAGGATTACCATCTTCTAGTCTATTTTCCCTCGAAGATTTTTATTTAGTATTTTGTGTGAATTATAAAGAAAAGTTACCCATCTTTAGTTTTGGTTGAAAACTTCTATGGAAAATTTGACAATATTATTCAACACATGGGGATTGATATTAATGACGAAGACTTAATGTATGATGAAATTAAAGAATCCCTTAATGAACTAGCTTCTCATTAGGAAGAGTTAGTAGAGACTAGTTGTATTGGTACATAGGATCATTCCGAGCAAGCATTAGTTTATTATTTGCTTGAAAATGAAACAAATCCGCATCATAATGTTGACAGTCAAGTTATATCCCATGAAATTAATGAAAATCTATAGCCTTGTCAGCCTTATTACAGTCAAAAGTATGGGGAGAATCATTCAAATTGTGCAGATCATTCCTTTTATGAAGACTTGTATCTTGAAGAAATTGGGGAAAATCAGGCTATTCAAATTGTATGTGCGGAAAATATAGGTAGTAAAACCATTAATAAAGATAGCTACTCAAAGTTACAAGGAAATGTCGAAGAAGAGAAGGTTTTTTTAGGTCTTTTGGATGTTGCAGAATCCATTCATGATTTCACATCTATTGATTTGACATATTCAGAAATTTTTAAAAGCCAGGATGAAATTCTTATTCAAGAACATGAAGGAGCATTTTAAGATTTTTCTCAAACACATGAGATTGTCATTTCATCTAAATATTTCCAAGAGCACATAAAGCCTATTTCTGCTGTGGGTGATGTGAAAAATGATCATCTTGCTACATGTCCATTTGAGAAGGGTAAATTAGACGAAAGAGATCCTTGTCTTTCGATTGATTTTAAAAAGGGATAATTTTACATGTTTTCGAAGACCCTTTTGCTAGTAAGTTGAAATCATCAGATAAGACATAGTACTTGTTTTTCAAAAATGCAGGGATAAAATGGGGTTTGCAGTTTGAGTTATCATTTGCTGAGTTTTTTTTTCTATCTGGAGGAGCTAAAAGAAAGTTGCAGTCAAGAAACCATTTACTTAACTGGCTTCATTGAAATTTTGAGATCACTTGATTCAACGTTGGTTTCAACAAGTAGGTTAGGATCATTTGTATATAAATAAGCTTGAAGACCAAGCATATTTGTCAGTTTCGGTTTCAGATTTCAGCCTGTGTGTTTTTCAGTTTTCGACAGCTATTGGTTTTCAGTTTCAACTTTCAATGCATTTAATTTTGAATGAAGGATTGGTACAGGTGTAGTCTTTGATATGGTATCAACCGAATGGATCGAGTACTTGGTATAATTTTTTATCGCCGCACAGGGAGGACGTCGTCCACAGTTGGAGCTAGATATTGATGCATGCAAAATTTAAAATTGTAGCATAAGAAAAAAAAATCTCTGAACAAAGCATCATTGGGTTCTTGGATTGTCTGGATTAAAGATTTGGTTGAATTTGGGCAAAAAATTTCTTCATTATTGGGAAAATAAAAATTTTGGTTTTATTAAGCTGACTTTGGCTCTTGTAGTCATTTCCTCTACCCTCGGGTTTATTACAGAGCCATAGTTCATTTTACAAAAATTATTGGGCCCTCAGTCCCCACTTATCCAAGCCCTACAACTATCAAGATGAAGTGACTAAGTGCCACACATTAAGTCATATGGAGGAAGAGCCCACGAGGGGCGCTAAGGGTTCACTACGTGTCGATAAAACTTACAACCATCGGTGCATATAAATGAAATACTCTCATTTCTATTCATCAATGTGGGATAAACACCCACAGAACAATAAAAAGAGCACCAGGACAGTTCGAGTGTTCATCCAAAGCCAAATCTTCCAACGCCGATGGAATTTGATTTTTATTGCCAGATCTTGGGATTAATTTTCGACTGCCCAAAGAGGTCATTAGAGATTATGTCGAATGCCCATTACAAACCTCTGTGTTCCCAGTTGACGAGGAAAGATAGAAATAAGAAAAATTTGGCAGCTAACAAGCATTAAGAGGTGTTGTTTTGAAGACAAACCAAACACCAAAGGATAAAATCGATGCATATTTAATGCAAAGTATCAGATGTGGAAGAAGTGGCTACTTTCTTTCATTACAGGTTTTGGTTTTATTGCAAAATTCATGTAGAAAAACATCGGGCCCGTGAGAAGCAAACTACTCTGAATGATACAATAAGAGATGGTGAGCCAGGTTATATATAATATGCTTTTCAAAGCCCAAATTTAGATCGATAATGCATACCACGTGTCTCAATGATCACCCAATTGGTGTAAGGAAGCCATTGTTAATGTTTATGCCATTATTATAGTTCTTTGCATTTCAATAGATAAGAGCATCATAAGAACAAGATCACCGAGAAATACACATTCACAAGAGACACAACATTTATCCTGGGAAACCCTCTAGGGGAAGAAAACCCAGCAA
>ML777505.1:396654-444554 GCA_009831015.1 Picea engelmannii
ATTTCAATAGATAAGAGCATCATAAGAACAAGATCACTAAGAAATACACATTCACAAGAGACACAACATTTATCTTGGGAAACCCTCTAGGGGAAGAAAACCCAACAAAAACTTCCTTATCATAAATAGCTTATACAATGTTCGAGAGATAACTCAAACCAATACATATAGTCCTCTCCAAGGGATGCACCACTCTTCTTCTCCTCTCTCCAACTGGTAATTGCAGCTTGCCTCATAAGAGAATGAGCAAGTGAGTTGTTTCTAAGAAGTGAGGCGCTAGCCTCTTATTTATATCAATCTAGCACGTGTGAAGGGTCACCATCTGGCAGGGCCGACCTCTCACTCTGGGTGGGTAAACCCACCTTTAATTAATTCTGGGCCTTCCATTATAACTGTTGGGGCCGACTTCTTATTTTGCACTTTGTAATTTTCTGATGACCAATCCACAAAAGGGGATTTGGTCCTTATACAATTACCGACATGATTAATCCTCAATGGGGATTAATCTAATAACAATAATAATAATAATGACATGATTAATCCACAATGGGGATTTAATCCAATAACAAAATAATAATAAGAATGCTCTTCACAGTTACATTATTTCAACAGCCATATCATAATCCATTTTTGGCGTTCGAATGAGAATCGTGGGTGTACACTGGAGGATATGTGCATATCTTGAAGCTCGTTTACACACTAACATCTAAGAATCAACAACATCAAGCGCCAACCACAAGAAGCCTATGTATATGTTCGTCATTTGTATCATTGGTGGGTCTAATTATGATGATTATAAGACCAAATGTATACTGCATCATACCATTGGGATACCTGGTTCCAATCAGGACCGTCATTGCTTTCAGACGATCACACACATTTAGGTTACTGTGAATAACTTGGACTTTGCCCAGGAGTTAATTGAGTATGTGTTTTTTATTCAAGGAATAAGTGCATAGATGCGGGCCCAAGTGTTAGTGCAGAGCTACTGAAAAAAAAATTGACAAAGTGAAGAGGATCTACTGTTGACAAAAGCGCACCAAGGATTTTGATGCCAGGCGATTAAACATGATGAGTCAAGAATACAAGCCATAGATTCATATGCACTAATATGGAAGTGAAAATGTTCATTATTGGTGGTAGTGACAACGAACCTAAACACATCGTTCAAAACTCCAAGGATCTATGTTGATGCTTGCGTTAGGTTGGCACATCATGATCGACCGGGCCATCGAACATCAGAATGGCAGTTCGAAAGTCTTGGATGAAGTATGAAGTTGTATGCAAAGTGTGTCACGAAGAAATATGATGATGAATATTGGTGGGAACACTCAAATCACAATTACCAATGTAATCGATGGTATATATTCATTTCGGGGAGCGAAAGTAACCAATGTTTAATTTTTATAAAGCAACCCAATATAAGAATAGTGGTAAAGTGACTAGGGTACGTGGCATCTCATGGTTTATAGGGGATGCAAATGGTGTGATTGAAACTGCCCAAAACACTCACCAATATTGCATACAATTCAACATGGAGGATTAGCACTAAGTCATGAAGGAGGAAAGTAAATTTCCCAACACGCAATACACAGGCACCAGCCTGGAAGGAGATTTCATTTTCGTTTTCAGGGATTTAAAAAAGAAATGAAATCCTTGGATATTGAAATTTGTTTTATGTGCACTCGACGAATGTGATATGTTAAGAAAGAAAAGGGAAAGTGGAGACATTAATAGCCCATCCAGTCCATTCATAATTTTGATAATGGCCCTCCCCACCTGCTCATATATTTTGAAAAGTTATGAAGAATAATTATTCACGAATTCGAATCTTACTACAACAAAATAGCTTTAATGTAGGACAAACACTTCTCATCTAAAGCAAATACCGGGTACTAGCTACAATCCAATTAAGTAAGCAGATTTTGTTTTTGTTTTTTCCATTGTCATTTTCTGGGGGAACCGTTGCAGAGACTCTTGGGAAGGCAGGTAAGCACTACAGTTCAGATAACAAGACATGATGTGATCGATCCATGTGAGGATTTAACTAACAATGATATTAAAATGGAAATTCAAAATTCCATTGGCCCGAGAAATGCATTGTTTGTACCTGAGGTTCCCTTTGAAGTTCTGGTTCGAAGACAGATTGCTCGGTTATTAAAATCCAAGTTTTCATTATGCACACTCTATTTTATGATGAGTTAATTAATATACTTTCTTTCATTGATGTTTTATTGGCATTGTTTTAAGTCATTGTTAAAATTCGTTGTTAGATCAAAGAGCACCTAGAGTTAACACAGAAGCTGGGATAAATGTTATAATTGTCAAATCTTGCATTTTGTAATGTATATGTGTGATTGGTTGAAAAATTTGTGTGGTGATCCGAGGAAAATAAAGTGTTTTAGTCGCCTAGGTTTCTAAATGTTGAGGTGTCGCTCACCATGGACAATTTCTATACATAGCTGGACAGTGGTGAACAAATTTCCATTTTATCACAACTGGATTGGTGCTCATGCGTGATATTATTTAGCTAGATCTACACTGCTAGTGTACTTCATGATTTAGTGTTGTATGTTACATCCATTATGATGGTCTTATTGCATGCTGATAAAGACCCAACAACCAGTGAAAAACTAAGACATCGAATCGGAGAAAAAATTTCTATTCACCGTGAACACAAAATCAATCCAAAGGGTAATGTAAGATGAGTGCATAGCCATGTCAAGCATGTGGATGATTGATTGTAGAGACTCTACCAAGTATCCAAGGATTAATTAAAAATGACATTTTACCGATGGATAATGGTGACAAGTCAGACCAAGGTACACACATGTTTTTGGAACAACCTAATGGATAGGCACTCAATCTACTGTTCTTTGCTACCTCACAGGGAGGATAGAATCCCCAGTTGGAGGCCATGTTATCACTATAACAATTTTTATGAGAAATCCAGTTTCCAAGAATTAGCGAGGCGCTAAACTAATGTGGAAGCGTGATAAATTGGAAGATAGGGCCAAATACAGCGGGAGGAGGATAAAGCTAGCGGGAGTGCGAAGTTGATGGGACCTGACGGGCCACAGATCTCAGGCACCGCAGATCAACAATCAAGGATCATATCGTGCAGAGAACCAGTGCAGAGGTTAATTCCTAAAAGAGGATCAATAAGAATACTATGGTTTTGACTTGGGACCACGTCGCACCACCAGCTGCATTTCGGGGCGAAAAGAAGTCTATCCCAAACTGCTTTTCCTCTTCCAAAAAATTTCCGCAAGACAAGCACTATAGATATTTCTACGAAATTTATAGAGAAAGTAAGTTGGGGGTTAAACCATTTGTAGACAAATTTGATCAGTTTCACGTATATCAGTTTTCAAGTCTTAGTTTCCAAATTTCAAGTAATTTTGACTAGTCTTGTTCTGAGGTGAATTCCGAGCAAAACAGAGCACGTTTTGAGAAACCGAAAGAGGTTTATACTCATCCCGGGAAAAAAAATAATAACCCCTCCCATATTTCTCATAATTTTTACATACTGGGAGAATCAAGGACATCTTGGAGCCTTACATTTCCGGATTCAAGGTGTTCTTGTGGGAAGACATATTTTTCAAATGCAGATCCCATAAAAATGGAGACAATTTTCAAAAAACTGAGAGAGGGTTTTACTCAAGACAATATTATATACAAAAACCTCTCCCATATTTTACACAGGTGTCACATATTGGGAGATTCAAAGAAATCTTTGAACCCTATTTTTCAGTTTTCATGATTTCTTGTTCGAGACATGTTTTTACGACACGTGTTCCAGCCAGTTGGAGATGAATTTGGAGAAACCAAGAGAGGTTTTTATTCATAATGACCTTATATACAAAAACCGTTCTCAGAATTTACACAAATATTACGGTTTGAGAATTACAGGTGGCGTTGTGAAGCCTATTTTTTCTTGTAAATGGTTTCCAAACGAAACTTTTCTTTATTTGTAACTGGTTTGGTAACAAAAGGACTCAATGTTTGTATAAATGTTAAGAGTTACGAATGTATTAATGTTGGTAGAAGTGCAAGAAATTTTTTTATTTGTTTTCTGAACTCAATTGTAAATTTCCAGAGATGAATTGAATACATATGCAGAAGCTTTTGAAATCTCTATGAAAAGATTCTAATGGTGGTGATATGAGTTTTGTCTCCTCTCATTGTATGTATTTCCTATGTTCTTTAATTCCATTTGCATTTTCTTCTATTTAAATTGGATAGTTAAAATCTTAGAATTCATCTTATGATGCTCTCGGTTTAAGTGATTTAAACTGTGTAATTTCCTTCCTAACTAATTCAGAATTCATTTCAGTAATGCTCTGATGCAATTACTTGTTTTCTCTTTCTTCTTACACTCTGCTTAAATTCAATTTATAACTTAGATTCATTGCCTCATTTACCCTTTATCCTCTGAAGAGTTCTACCGACCAGTCATTTTTTTCATTCACTTTCAGAATTTTGACTCCATAGCCCTAAGTGTCCCTCCCCTTCCTTGCCAACAACTTTATAAAAAAAACCCCAAAACAAAATAAATAAAGCTACTGATTGCCAAAGATATATCAAGTGACACAAGAGATCCCTCTATAATCTAAACAGGCTAGTACCCAGCTCTAACGTTGGTTGAAATAGTTACCTTTGTCGTTTGTCTTTTAGCAGGACAAAATTTACAGAGTGTTAACAAAAGGAAGTCTATTTTGGTATAAGTTTAAAGCTTTTTCAAACCAAATAGTTTGATTATGAAAAATGAATACTCTAGTCACCATTGGCTAGAAGAGTTATCCTTGGTAGTGTTTTGTTCTTTTTTGGGCCCACGGGACTAAATCTACGAAAAAGAACACTACTGGAAGTTTCTTCCTAATGTAGAGTTGTAATTGCATTTCATTATCTTGCTTGCATTTTTTAGCCTAATGTCGGCTCCCACTTTCTCATTATAGTTCTATTTCCCCAACAATTCTCAACATTCTCCAAGCAATTCCTTCCATATTTCCTTTTCATCTTGACACCCTTTACCCCAAGAGGAAACATCTCCCCAAGTGTCCTTATCCTTCACATGCTTTCCTTGCATTGTGCATAGGTATGTTCCTTGTGCTCTGGAACTAGTTTTTTTGTCTACGACACTCGTTTCATCCATTGTACTATATAACTCTTTTATTCCTTTTCAGGATTTAATAATATGAAAAAGACAAAAAAAATCAAAAAACAAAAAAGAAGGGTGGGAAAAGAGTATTATCTTCATTTGGGGTCTTCCTAATCACCAAGCTATTGCTTTGTACCTCACATTGGATGATGAGAGATGCCTTAATGCTCTCCTTTCATTGGGTCTCCTTCCATTGACTTTAACTCAACTATTCTGGAATTGAGATCTAGAGTTATATAAGTAGCTAGAGGCTTGCAGTCATTAGTGGTAGGTTCTCCAACCATCGATAGTTGGGAATACATCAATGTCTCCTGATCAATGGATTCTTCAAGTGTTCGACCTAAACACCCTTATTCACACTTGTTGAATGTACTTAGTGCCTTGACACCTACTTTCATTATTGATGGGTGTCTTGAATTTGTTAACGGTATACCTCAATGATCGATAATCAAACGAATTCTCATTGTGTTCGACTTCAAATCCTATGTTCACATGATGTAGACTTGCACCTTCCATGAATAGTGTATAATACCTCCAGTTAACAGTTGTAGGATCACACATTTATTGTTGTCTTTCATTAGAACAATACCTGTATGTCTTCAGTGATCATGGAAGATCAGATTGTACTCCATTGTATACATATATCTTCAATTGATTTTGAGACTGGACTCCACTGTGTCTTATTCGTGACTATGACAGCCTATGGAATATGTCCACTTTGTATTTCCTATTCGAGGCCATGGACATATATCTATTATATATCCACATGGATATGCAATGTAATCCAGATTGGAAGCCAAGTGTACATAGTCAATATGAATTGTAATATTCTCACGGATGACTAGTTTTTTCTAGTTGGGTCCTCATTACTCCACTTCTAGAAATTATAATGTATTTTGGCCATCATGATTTCTCCTATGAACTCAAACATTAGGGGGCATCTATTATGGAAAGTTTTTCTACACTCCATTCATATTTATTTGATGGCCTTCCCTTTCCCTATGTAGACTCAAGTTTCCCCTTTTTGTTCTTTCTAGAGTAAAAAATTCAAAGTTTTGTACATAAAAGTGGGCATGTTGAAAAAAAATTGGTCATTTATATTTTCCTTCTCCTTGAGTTCATAAAATAATTGATATCAAAATAATACATTTTTTAAATTTATAAGTTCATTCTGCAACCCTCAGGCTCAGCTTCGCCACACATTTTTCGGATCAGAAATCCGTTTTCGTATGCTTAAGTTATTCAAGATCTAGTCTAAAGGTCTGAAGGAGAGCTTATGAAGAATTTTTCTAAGTATCATGTTCTCCTCTCCATTTTCGAATTGTGAAGTACTCTCATCACTTATTTCCCTCACCTTCCATCTCCACACTTAACCATTTTTCTCTTTTCACCACACTTCTCCATATGCTCCACTAGTCTCTACACTTAGATGTTTTTGAGATTCTTCCTTCATCTCCTCATCGGGTTTGTGGGTTGGCGGACTCATACATTCCCTCATCTTCTCACACTCCCTCACTTTCCAACCCGCTATCTACATATTAAACTCTCTACCTCCGATGCCTACATTTCTCCCCTTCCCTCCTAACTACTCATCTCCTCATCGTGTTCGCAGGTTCACGGGCTGGCAGGCCTTTATTTCCACCCACTTGCTTATCTCATAAGTCCATTTTAACACAGCCACTTTTTTCAGTTTCATGGGTTCACGGGTTTGAGCCCTCATATTTCCCTTTTCTGCAACCTTCACATTGCACTTCAACTTCCGCGTTCTACACTTTGACCATCACTTAACTTTTATTCTCATTGCAGATCCCGGGTTCCCAAATGTCCCATTCTTATGATGCTCGCGATTCCGACCTACCACCCTTCTATACTTAGTTTCTTTGGATCACTCATCCAATTGTGGGTTGGAGGGTTCACAAAAATTTCATGGTTAACTTCACTCACCTCCCTTCCCTCACTCCCATGAATTCACAAACCTTCCAACCCGCCTCTCCCTCATCCCCTCTTGTCCCATCTCACATACTTAGCCAAATTCTCAAATCTATTCCAAGGCATGGAAACCAGTGAATGAGCATATGACACATGGAAATAAATGAGGTCATGAAATGTGGCAACCAACCATGTGGTGACACGTGGTAAATGTTAAGTGGTTACACATGGAATCCAATCAAATGATGACACATGGTAAGCTGAGAATCGTGACACATGGAAGCAAACCGTATGATGACACTTGTAGATGATGTGGAAAATTCCCATGATGACACATGGTTGTTACTCATTTATGACATGGGATGAGGTGGACGATGACGGTATTCCAAAAAAATATTATTTTATTCGACAATTTTCAAAGGCCTGAATCCTCCAAGCTCCACAATTTCTTATCTTCTCGTGTTTCTTGCTAAGTGTATCAAACACTTAGTATTATATATCATGGAAACCATAATATCCCAGTGCATGTGGGATATAATTTTAAACCAAAAATTCAAGGGAAGCACGAAATTCATCCAAGGGCCCACATTTGCCCAACAATTTTGATTGATGGTGGTCGAGTGTTGATCTTGTGAAGGCCATAGATTGAGCTCTGGGTGTCGGAATCAAGAAAAAATTATATCGTTGGAAAGGTATATCAATGTAGAATATGGTGGTACAGGTTTTAAGTGTTGAAACCTGATACATTTTTATCAGAAATTAAAATATCAGTCAGCTACAGTTTTAATGGACCTGCATGACAACTCAACTTCACGAACTCATATCTTGAGATCCGAGAGACAAATTTCTGCAAAATTTATATAGTTGGAAAGATAATACGATCAAGATCACACAAGAATTGATTTACATGGCTAAAAAAATTATTATAATTCCCATAAAATTAAAACACAGTCCTCCTATTTTAAATGGGAAATTAATTAAATTGTGAAAATAAAAGTTTATTTAAAAACTTTTATTAAAAAGGGAAAGGGACCCATTTTAGATATGTATATATTGATGATATAATTTCATTAATGAGGAATTAATGAGTCACTACTTAAATGGAATGTTTCAAGAAAAAACTTGTATGGGAATTTCAAGAGAGGAAGAAAACCCTAACTACTCAAGTAGTTAGAAAATCTCTTCTTAAAAAGAGAAGAGAAGCTTCATCAAAGGGTCCAAGAGTCAATATTGTGAGAGGGGAAGGGTACAATACCAGAGAAGAATAAGGTACAACCATGAAAACAAAATTAATATTTTGATCAAAAGAAAGAAATCTCCATCTTCTCCATTCTTTCTATTGTTTTACACCACTTCTCATAACTTTATACTTGAATCTCAGAGTTTGGCACACGGCTAAGTTTTTGAGTGTTTTTCTTGTATTATTCTTCATATTTTTCTTGTATGATCATGGAGCATTTTCAACCACATATGTGGCTATCAATGTTTTGGTAATAAAGAACATTTCTCATGAATAAACTCCACAAAGAATTGCTTCGGGGTTGATCTTGACTGTATTTTTTAACTTTGAGTTTTAAGTATGAGATATTTGAGGTTGACCTATCAATTTATATTTTTTTACTAATTGCAGTACTCTATTAAAATTCTTTGAGATGATCAAATCATTCTCTCCTATTTCTCATGAAGAAGATGTGGATGCGTTTATATACTATTAAGAAGATTGTGTGTGATGTTGATCACAATTTAATTCTGACGTTGAAGCCCTCCTTCAATCTTTTCTTATTGTAAAAATACTTTTTTCGCACATAAATATCATATTGGGTTATTGAAGAACCATTTTCATATAAATCCAAGAAATAAATATTTGGGGTTTGCTTCCTAACACTCTCCCCAATCTAAGATATTCAAAGATATATATTTTATCCAAAGAGGAGAACCACCTCTTTAAAAATGAAGGGGGACTAATTTCCTCATGAGGTTGTTGTTTTGGTCTTGACAGATTCAAGTGTTAATAGACCACAACTAAACAACTCACGTATACAAAGGTTTCTCCATTACAACCTGTGTACATTAGGTTTTGTGCTAAAAAATTAAAAAATATGTCGGGTTCCCGTGCCATGTCATGAGATCCATGATCCTTGACCTTCCATATACTGGAAACTCTTCGAATCAACCCTTCAAGTCCATTTGAAGGCTATAAATTGAGCCATATACAAACCTTGTGAATCATTCATCATTGAGAGTAAAGACACTCTAGAGAAATTTCACTTCATATTGAGTTTGCATCCCTTTGTCCTTGAAAGTATGAACTTCTTGGGTTCATCCCCCAATATCTTCCTATCTTGAGAAGGAGAAACTAAATTACTCCTACTACTTGTGAGATTTCCTTTGTGGAGGATTGAAGTGGTAAAGGCCTATGTGGAGGGACTTTGTTTCTCGGTTCCGATATGTGTAGTTACAAAAGTTTGTCACCTATTTACTTCTATTGATTACATTAATAGAAATGCTCTTTTCTCGTCCAATTATATGTCACAAGTATTTGCATTACTTTCCATGGGAGTATTTGTTATACATGTTAATGGATTATGCTAGTTTATTTTTTGGCGTTCTATATAATTTATATATGCTTATGTATCTTGGATGTTGACGACAAGTTGCAGGCACCAAGATTTTGGTCATTATCTCAACCATGGTCTTCTTCGGACATTTGGAAGAGGTAGGATTTTAGCCTTATCTTGTTATAATTTCTATTTATCTATCATAATTGAGTTTATAGTTGATTTCTAGGTGTCATTTTGTCTGTTGTGGTTTACCCCTTGCCATAGTTATTTTACTCATAACACATCCATTTGCCTTGGTGATCACTAAGATAGGTCAACTTGTGGGATCCATAACTTCAGCATATGAACTCCAATTGAGGTGATCTTTTCACTACTATAAATCCATCAAAGTGTGGAACAACATTGAGAGGTTAAGATATAAGATGATAAATTTTATACCTAAAAAATGGTATCTTTAAAGCCTCAAATGGGCTCTGGAAGGTTCTAGACTTGAAATCACCAAAGTGGGACTTGCCAATAAAATGGGCCCTACAAGCTGATAGCTCCAATTTTTCCACCCAGAAAGTAATAAAATAGATGGAAAAATATATGATGATCCATTCTAGATAGGTTTTTCACAAAGAAAAATTATAAAAGGGTTTGTTGGCACAAGGGCAGACACGGGGTTCAACACTTCAATAATGCACCAACAAAACCCTAACTACCGGTCCTTTCGGCAACACCTGCGAAGCAGACGAAGTATCACCCTAGGTAGAGGCAGGGAGTTCTTACATGACACAGGTGTCTGTAACCAAGATGGGACACAGATCTGTGATAATAATTCTTCGCAGAGTACTCTATTAACACTTATAAGGTGATATGCATTAGTTCATTAGCTTTAATAACATCATATCCTAATAGAGATCGGTGCAGTAACAAGAAAGATTAAGAAATTCAACCACTTAGCACATATCATTAGGTTAGATCTAGCATTCATTCATCATTAAAACAGGTAAGCGCTAAGCATCGATAGATATATCTATCATACATAATAAGTAAAGCATAGAGAAGATTCATAACATCAACAACACATCACACAGAAAACCAAAGACACAAGATATACGTGGTTCACCCCAGTGTGGGGCTACGTCCACCAACTACTTCGTCTTCTTTATTATTCTGCAATCTCTTACATTCAGCTACTCTTGTGCACTAAGCCACAGAGTCGAGCTTCGCATCAGACAAGAGATCTATGCATTGAGCACCAGATCCTCCTTCCCAAAACTAGGTCAAGGTACAGAGCCAACTTATCTATCGAGCACAAAGCCTTACATACACATTATGTTGCACAAAGAAACTTAGAAGTGCTTGCACTTAGCTACTACAACCATCCACTACAATTGTTTATTTATACTTTTACAATCCCTTACAAAAAGGCCTAATTGGGTAAACCCCATGGACCGACATCCCAAAACCCATTACAAAAACCCTAGGGACCCCTTACTAGGTCCATATATCCCATAAAATCGGTGAGATCTACGATCTCAGCTTCACCTGGGTGCTCCTTTCTTGACCAATGTCTCGAAGTCCAAAAAGTGTTCAAACCTGACCAAGGTTTCCTCAAAACTTGGTCGAGGGAAAACAAGCCCCCAACACTCACCTATGACTCGTCCTGAGTCACTTAGGTATAGACAATGTTGCTTCAAAGGCCTCGAGATTCACTCAATCTTCCTCGACTTGCTAACTCACCCGAGCCTCCTGCTCAACGAGTTCGTGGATCATCTATTCTGTAATAGGCCCTTCCAGGCGCTATTCTACTAATGCAACAACTTGGTCCAATTGCAAACCTTGTCCCTCACTTTCTTCGAACACATTGAAGGCTTCATCCTGCACTGTTTGTAGCTTCTACAAGACTTCCATTACCCTTCCCCGGATGGCAGTAATCTATTGTTGTAATGTGCATTGCTCTTGAGATCTCTTCATTCTTTCAGCTGCAGTGAATAGATTGATTTGTGCCTGCACGGAGAATGCCTATTATTGTGCCTCCTGTAACTGTGCTTCTAGTTTCCTTAGCTCTGGATCTTCTGCGAGGCATTCATAAGTTTGTGTGCTTTTATCGCTCAACTGTTTTCACACTAAGGCAAGGGTCCTTATCCTTATTACTGGGTTCTTAGCAGCTTCCTCCCTCTGGTCGTGCAATTCCTGTGGGGTGCTCGATACTGCTTGGATCTCCAACTCTATTATCCTCACTTGAAGCTACTGGATGGTCTCATCGAGCTTCATCACTCAAACCTCAACCGAATCCTATTCCTCATGTTCCAAGCCTGGCATAGGGAAACATTCCTTATTCACCGCTTCCTTGACCGTAGTCTTCTCTGTGAGAAGCTGGTCCTTTTTTCTCTATAGCTTCACTTTTTCCTCCTGGAGCATCGCTTGAAATTCTTATTTCTCATTTTTATAGGTGGTTACACAATACACGACTCATAATTTCTCTAAGACTTCCTCTTTTTCTTGTTTCAAGGATATTGTAGCCTTCTCCTTCTCCTCTTGGAATTTCTAAAGTCGAGCCTTTGTCACATCTGCAAGTCTTCTCAATTGGGCCGACTCATCCCCCAATTCTACAATCTATGACGAGGGGGGCACAGTACGTACTGCATGGACCAAACAAATAGCTTTTTGTATTTCCTTCAGTTCCTTCTCGATCCTTCCATACAACTCCTCCTATTTTTATCCATATATATACAAGATGTACTCAGTAGCATTCTGCATGGCTCCATGGACCAAACTGATGTCGTCCTCCGTGAGTGTGGCCTCTAACTAGGGCTTACTGGCACGAGTCTTCTTTCTTGCTGAAGGTTTCTGCGATGCTATTGTTTCAGTAGGGGGATATTGAGGTAGTGTAGCTTCACCTTCTCCTTTCTTATTCCCTCTTTCTTGTCCATCTACTCTGTTTCCTCCTCCTAGTGAGCCAAAGCCATTTTCTTCAGAGGTGTTGTCCTCCTCATCGGTAACTATATTATAAACTTCTTCTTGCTTCTTCTTCTTCTTTGTCCCACTGGAATGTCCAACATGCTTGAATTGGGTGACCATGGGGCTTCCTATGGTATCAATGTTGAAGATTTTTTCATCAACGAAGGGTATGAGGAACTCCTCTGACCATTCCTTGGTGATATTCTCCATGTCTACATTTGTTAATTTGTAGTAAGACTGCTACTCTTCCTTGTTCTCGTCTCTACATGCAATGATATAGATAAAATGTGGATCTGCATGGAACTTTTATATCGATCTGTACTCATGCAAGGTACGCGGTGTCATGCGCGGGAATGACTTGATGGAAACCTTCAGTTGCTGATAATAGGAATGAAACACAATGTTCGACTGCCATTATTTTTTCATGTCGTTGGTGTACCACAAGGTGGAAAACCTCGGGGCCAATGACTCCGATGGTTCAATATCCAAAAATGTGGCTCCTTCAGCCATTTTCCAAGAGAAAAATGTGATCAACACAATCAACCAGCTGAAGTGGAATTTGTATCCCAAATATTTAGCTTCGCGATAATGTTTCTCCAGTTCATTGATGAGGTAACTCGCCCAATTCATTTGCATTCCCTCCACACATTTTCCTGCGAGGTACACCACGAACTCAGTAACCTATGTGGTGCAATTATTACTTACAAGTTTTCTAGCTATGAGTTGGAAAGTGAGGCACACTGCGCCATCCTGTATGGAGGCTACATTGTATCCTCGCTTCCCTTTTTCAACTTCATCGTATGCTTCCTAGATGTGTTGTGCCAGGGAGCGGTTCAAGGCCTTCCTTGGATAAAACTGCTAAGGATCATGTCCTTGCATGATTAACCTTGTAATATGGTGGATCAACATTGAATCCATAGTAATATACCAGTCGAGCCACAAGTATCCTCCATGATAGCATGACAAGAGGAGTTTAACGCAAGTGTTAACCTCATGGTGACGGTCAAAATGGGGAATGTTCATCATGTTCAGCATAGTGGACTACACCAGTCCCTTAATCCATGGATTGGAAATGAGGTGAGGCTTCTTCCCAGTGGACTTCATCAAGTACCGATGGGGTGCTAGCATAGCATAGTTCTTTCTATCGCCTAGGTTGAAGTTGTTGTTCTTTAGCAACGAGATTTGTCCTAGATGGCTTCCTACTATGCATATTCCTTTCAGAATGCACGCGGTGAATAGAATGTACTCGTAGTATCATGGGATTCTTTCACAGTGATCTAGGTGGATATCAGTGGCCACCCACATTTTCCAACTAGCTCAAAACAATTTTCTAGCAATTTTGGCAATTTACTATTTTTAGCAGTTTTAATTTTTGGGACCATTTTGAGGGCCTAAATGAAGGTTTTTTGGGATAAATCTCCTTAATAATAACCAAAGGAATTATTGAGCCCCCAAAATAAATATCCTCTATGATACCTTTCCAACGAGCTATCATACGCCTAAAACAGATATCGTATGCAAAAGTTACAACCTCGGGAAGTTGATGTACTAACTTACCCAAACAAGGCCCACATGACTTTTGGCACTTCATCTCCTAAGGTTAGGTTTTTGGATTTCCAGGGTTTTTGGCATTCCTGTTTATTGTAAAAAGGATTTTAGAAACTCATTGTAATGATCTTCTGGTGAATGAGAACAACCGTCACATCTCTTCTCAAAGATAAGCCGCCACCATTCCAACAAGCTTGTTTCCGCAGTATTTTATAGTTTTCATCTTATTTTCTTATTGAATAGAAAACCAATTTGACTGTATCTCTGTTATTTTGTGTTAAGTACCTGTTAATAATCTGTATTCATTTCATTCTGCTCAGAAAAATCTGGATAAGTGGTATCAGAGCGGTTTGCTCCTTGTCATCTTAATGCATGTCCCCAACGAGGTCGGAGTACAAAGAGTTGGGTCTCGAGCTTGTTTCTCTTAAGGAAAAAATATCTTGCACACCCAAGTGACCTCTCATGGTAGGAGAAAATAAATATGATGATATAGGAGATCCTTTCAACCTTTTGATTGAGGAATCTCTCATGCAACAGAGGAACGAGATGATGGATAGTTTCACGCAAATCCTTCGACGGCTACCAACAGGCGATACATATTCTTCGAGCGGAGGAGTCGCCCCCTTCAAGGTACAAATAAACATTGATATTCCTATATTTGAAGGTCAGATACACGCAGATGTTTTATAAAAGTGGTTGAATCTACTAGAAGGGTATTTTTCTGTCGATAAATTTTCGAATAGAGAAAATATTACTTTGGCACTCTTCAAAGTTGTTCCCCGTGTCAAAGATCGGTGGGAAACCTTCTGTGAGTAAAAGGAAACAAGGGAACTCTCATTATTTATAGTCACGGCCACCTGGGAATCCTTCAAGGATGCTATTAAGGAACAATACTACCCTGTCGGAAGTTATGATGACTTGTATACCAAATGGACAACACTGTGGCAAGAAAGAGACCAAGCAGTGCCAGATTTCACAAATATCTTCCATACCTTGCACACCAAGATGGGTATCAAAGATTCGGAGTGACATTTGGTGCTCAAGTATCATGGTTCTCTACATATATACATCCAGACCGAGATGGCATTTCTGGACATCTCATCCTTGGGCACAGCCTACCGATATGTCGTCAAAATCGAGCAGAAGCTCAAACAAAATACGGGACAATTTGGGCCTGGGAACCCCTCACAACAAAATCCAGTAAAGGGCAGACCCAACCCATAGAAAAAATGATAGAGAAAATATGGATAGTATCAGGACAACTAGTCCAAGCCACAAGAAAAGGACACCAAAAAGACAAAGAAAGATATTGGGAAGTGGTTTGACTTCCATAAGAGCCCTTGGCATAACACTACTAACTGTCACTCAAAGAAGTAGTTGGTGGCTGAAGTGAAAGCCTCTAAACCAAATGCAGATTCTGACTCTGAGCCAGAACCAGAAAGGGGAAGATGGATCATTGATGCAGAACCTAGTGCCACCATTGCTACCACCAAGCTCCAGCCTGGTGAACCATACGAGACAAAAGAAGGAGAACACCTCTTCCATTCACAGATGTGGGTAAAAGGCACCCCATTGCATGTCATAATTGATAGCGGTAGCCAGAAGAACCTCATATCGACAAAGGTCATCAAGTGGTTGGACCTGCTAACAACACCGCACCCACAACCCTACTCCATTGGATGGCTCTGCCAAGGAAGCAATCTCCGCATTAGCCAACAGTGTCGATTTTCGTACGACATCAAGCCCTTCAAAGATGAGGTATTGTGTGATGTTGCTCCTCTCGAAGTTTGTGATGTTATTTTGGGAAAACCTTATTTATGGAAATGTCATGATGTATATGAGTCTAGGCCTCGTAGTGTTATTATTACTTTGAACAGGAAATTGTATAGGATACCCAAGGTAGTCCCACCTAGTGTTATTTCCTTGATCTCTACTAAGAAATGCAAGAAGGTCATCTCTCAGATGGGGAAGTTTGTCTTCTTCATGATTCTCTCGCATAATAAGCGAAAGATCACAGCCACATCCAGGATCTTTGCGATCAACCTCTCCACACAGCAAAATAAAGTAGATAAGGTTGTGGAAGAATACTCAGATATATTCTCCTCACCTACCGGGGTACCTATACACTGCCAGGTCAAGCACCCCATCGATCTGACCCCCAATACACTGCTACCCAATGGGCCAGTCTATCGTCACTCTCTGTTAGAGAATGAGGAGATCAAGCGACAGATCCAAGAACTGCTCCACAAGGGTCACATCCATCCCAACTCATCACCTTGCAGGAGCCCAATCATGCTAGTGCAAAAGAAAGATGGAACCTGGTGACTCTGCATTGATTACCAAGATCTGAATAAAATCACAGTCAGAAACTGGTACCCGATTCCCCGAATCGACGACCTCCTTGATCAACTCACTGGGGCCAAATACTTCATTAATATTGATCTGAAGTCTGGCTACCACCAGGTCCTGATAAAACAAATAGATGTATGGAAGACCACCTTCAAGTCAAAGGAAGGCCTTTTTGAATGGTTGGTCATGCCCTTTGGTTTGAAAAATTCACTAGCCACTTTCATGAGGTTGATGAATGACGACCATTCACCAATAATTTTGTAGTGGTGTATCTGGATGGCATTCTCATTTACAACAAGACTTGGGTCGAACACTTGTAGCATATTCAGCAGGTTCTTCACACCCTGCGACAACACAAGCTATACGCCAACTTGGAAAAATGATCCTTCGGCACGGACAATGTCCATTACCTGGAATACATCATTGATCAGTATGGCATACATGTGGGTCTAGCCAAGATCCAAGTCATCCGTGACTGGCCAGCCCCAACCACACTCCCTAAGCTCTGGAGCTTCTTGGGCCTTGCCAATTTCTACCGCAGGTTCATGTTGGGATTCTCCCATATTGCATGGGCCCTCATACAAATAACCAGGGGTGGTGGTAAGGAAAAATTTGCATGGGTTCAGTCCCAACAACAAGTGTTCAATGATTTGAAGCAGCACTTGTGCTCAGCCCCAGTAATTTCACTCCTAGACCTATAGCATCCCTTTGAGATCGAGATAGATGCTTCCGACTATGCTGTGGGCATCGTTCTCACTTAGCACGGCCACCCTGTGGCCTATCATAGTGAGACACTATCAGATGTTGTCTGTAAGTACCCTAATTACGACAAAGAAATGTACTCCATTGTGCAAGCCTGCCGCCAGTGAAGACACTACATTCTTGGGAAGGAGACAGTCATCCACACTGATCATAAGCCACTATAGTTCATGTAGGCACAAGTAAAATTACAAAATGACCACCATCAAAAGTGGTCCACATACTTGCAGCAATTCCACCTCAACATCAAGTATAAAATAGGAAGCACCAATCGCGTCGTTTATTGCCTTAGCATCCCGCCAATTGCGACACTCACCATGGTGCTAGAATCTTTTAGCCATGATACCTCTGGATGGGCCTAACTCTATGAGATAGACCCAGACTTCTCCACCACCTACCAAATGTTGGGGGAAAATGAAGTTGTCAATAATTTCCATCTTCAGGATGGGTTCTTGTGTCGTCTAGGCCATATCTGTGTTCCATCAAGCGAGCGAGCGAAGATTATCTGGGAAGCGCACTATAGTCTGGTGGTAGGACACTTCGGTGTCGAAAAGATAGTGGCGATGCTACATAAAAATTTCTACTAGATGAAACTTTGATAGGAGATCAACAAGTATATCAGGTCCTACACGATTGCCAAACCAACCACTGAGAAACAGGGCCTGTACACCCCTCTTCCTAATCCTAACAGGCCATGAGAATCCATCTCAATGGACTACATGTCAAGCCTCCCATCCACCAAGTGGGGAAACGACTGTGTGTCTGTGGTTGTTGATCGCTTTTCTAAAATGGCAATTTTGGTTGCCTATAAGAAGAACATCACAGTAGAGGTCACTGCCAAGCTCTTCTTTGCATGAGTCTGGGTACATTTTTGGTCGAGCCTCTAGTCACTGCTAGACACCAAGCTCACTAAATCCACGACATTCCACCCTCAGACAGATATCGAAACCGAGGTCGCAAATCGAATGATTGTGCATATTCTTTGCATGTATAATTCACAACACCCTCGCACATGGGATGAGATCCTTCCTTATGTACAACATAGCTACAATCGAGCCCTACTTAGCTCAACCAACCACAACCCCATTTAGGTGGGGTTGGGATTCCAACCATTGGGTCCCATAGATATTTCACTTCCCCTTGCAGTCACCTCGACCAACTCATCTCCTGCTCCAACTGAAGTTGACAAAGCCACTCGGTTCATTGAGAGGATCAATCACATCTGCCAACAGGTTCATGATATCCTATAGAATTCCAATGACAAGTACAAACAATGCCATGATCAACATAGGGTGCCACATTAGTTTCAGATGGGCGACAAAGTTTGGTTTCACTTGCAGAAAGAACACCTTACAGGACCCCATCAGAATATTCGACCACTCTATTATGGGTCATACACCATCACCAACATCGTGGGGGATAATTCTTTTCAGCTCAACATTCCTCCTTTCCTTGGCCTGCACCCAGTGTTCAACATGGATCTCCTTCGCCCTTATTTCCCACCATTATTGGACACCTCAAAAGTAGCAGAACAATTGACACCAACGGAGCTCAACCCCGGCTACATAAAATAGGTATCCACTGAAACGATTATGGACACATAGATAAAGGGCACTCAACAACAAAGGATCCAGCTTTATCGAGTCATCAAAGCAGGGCAGCTCCTACACCAAGACAAGTGGCTCACCTGGGACCAAATTCAGCAGAAATTTCCTCATCTGATGGGGGACCTCAACGAAATGGAGAAAATTGCTTCCTAAGGAGGGAGGATTGATCCAGGTGCATATTGGTGGCCACCCATCTTTTCCAACTGGCTCAAAACAAGTTTCTAGCAATTTTGGCAATTTACTATTTTTAGCAGTTTTAACTTCTGGGGCCATTTTGAGGGCCTAAATGAAGGTTTTTTAGGATCAATCTACTCAATCATAATTGAAGGAATGATTGATCCCCAAAAATTAATCTCCTCAATGATACCTTTCCAATGGGCTATCATACGCCTAAAACGGAGATCGTATGCAAAAGTTACGACCCCGGGAAGTTAATGTACTAACTTACCCAAATGGGGCCCACATGACTTTTGGCGCTTCATCTCCTAGGGTTAGGTTTTTGGATGTCTAGGGTTTTTGGCATTCCTGTTTATTGTAAAAAGGCTTCCAAATCCTCATTGTAATGATCTTCTGGTGAATGAGCACAACCGTCACATCTCTTCTCAAAGATAATCCGCCACCATTCCAGCAAGCTTGTTTCCACTGCATTTTACAGTTTTCATCTTATTTCCTTATTGAATAGAAAACCAATTTAACTGTATCTTTGTTATTTTGTGTTAAGTACATGTTAATAATCTATATTCATTTTGTTTCTCTCATAAAATCTGGATCACACGGTTAACCATGCCAGCCAAAGGTGGAATGTATTCTGGTAGGATCAACGGGATCAGCGTCACATTAGCCAAATCGTCGCGATGCTTACTTTTCTACTCAGTTGCTTGTTGTATTTCCTTCAGTTCCTTCTCGATCCTTCCATACAAATCCTCTTTTTTTGCTCCCTATATCTACAAGATGTCCTCACTAGCATCCTCCATGGCTCCGCGGACCAAACTGATGTCGTCCTCCGTGAGTGTGGCCTCTAACTGGGGCTTACTAGCATAGGTCTTCCTTCTTGCTAAAAGTTTCTATGGATAAACCTTCCTCTTCTGTGGTGTTACTATTTCAACAGGGGGATATTGAGGCGGTTGAGCTTCACCTTCTCCTTTCTCATTCCCTCTTCCTTGTCCATCTGCTCTGTTTCCTCCTCCTCCTAGTGAGCCATAGCCATTTTCTTCAGAGGCGTTGGCCTCCTCATCCGTATCTATATTATGGACTTCTTCTTGCTTCTTCTTCTTCTTTGTCCCACTAGAATATCCAACATGCTCGACTTGGGTGACCATGGGGCTTCGTATGATATCAGTGTTGGAGAGTTTTGCATCAACGACGAGTAGGAGGAACTCTTCCGACCATTCCTTGGTGATATTCTCAATGTCTTCATTTGTTAATTTGTAGTAAGACTATAACTCATCCTTGTTCTTGTCTCTACATGCAGTGATATAGATAAAATGTGGATCTGCACAGAACTTTTCTATCATTCTGTCCTCATGCAACGTACGCGGTGTCATGCACAGGAATGACTCGATGGCAACCTTGAGTTGTTGATAATAGGAATGAAACATAACATTCGACTGCCACTATTTTGTCATGTTGTTGGTGTACCACAAGGTGGAAAACCTCGCGGCGAATGACTTTGATGGTTCAATCTCCAGAAAGGTGGCTCCTTCAGAAAATTTCCAAGCGAAAAATGTGATCAACACAATCATCCAGCTGAAGTGGAATTTGTATCCCAAATATTGATCTTCGCGATAATCTTTCTCCAGTTCGTTGATGAGGTAACTTGCCCAATTCATCTGCATGCCCTCCACACATTTTCCTGCGAGGTCCACCACGAACCCAGTGAGCTGTGTGGGGCAGTTATTCCTTACGAGTTTGACAGCTATGAGTTGGCTAGTGAGATGCACTACGCCATCCTATATACAGGATACATTGTAACCTCGCTTTGCTTTTTCAACTTTGGCGTATGCTTCCTAGATGTGTTGTGCCAGGGAGCGGTAAGAGGCCTTCCCTAGATAAAAATTATAAGGGTCAGGTCCCTGCATGCTTAACCCTGTAATCTGGTGGATCAACACCGAATCCACAGTAATATACTAGTCAAACCACAAGTATCCTCCATGATAGCACGATAAGAGGATTTTAACGCAAGCGTTAACCTCATGGTGACAGTCAAAATGGGGAATCTCCATCACGTTCAGCACAGTGGATTGCGCCAGCCCCTTAATCCATGGCTGGGAAATGAGGTGAGGCTTATTCCCAGTGGACTTCGTTAAGTACCGTTGGGGTGCTAGCATAGCATAGTTCTTTCTGTCGCCTAGGTTGAAGTCATTGTTCTTTAGCAACGGAATTTGTCCTAGATAGCTTCCTACTACGCATATTCCTTTTAGAATGTACGTGGTGAATAGAGTGTACTCATAGTATCATGGAATTATGTCATGGTGATCCAGGTGGATATCAGTGGCCACCCACCTTTAACAACTGGATCAAAACAATTTTCTTGCAATTTTGGCAATTTACTATTTTTAGCAGTTTTAACTTTCGGGGCCATTTTGAGGGCCTAAATGAAGGTTTTTTGGGATCGAGCTCCTCAATCATAAACAAAGGAATGATTGAGGCCCCAAAATGAATCTCCTCGACGATATATTTCCAACGGGCTATCATACGCCCAAAACGGAGATCGTATGCAAAAGTTACGACCCTGGGAAGTTAATGTACTAACTTACCCAAACGGGGCCCACATGACTTTTGGTGCTTCATCTCCTACGGTTAGGTTTTTGGATGTCTAGGGTTTTTGGCATTCCTATTTATTGTAAAAAGGATTTTAGAGCCTCATTGTAATGATCTTCTGGTGAATGAGCGCAACCGTCACATCTCTTCTCAGAGATAACCCGCCACCATTCCAACAAGCTTGTTTCCATTGCATTTTATAGTTTTCATCTTATTTCCTTATTGAATAGAAAACCAATTTGACTGTATCTCTGTTATTTTGTGTTAAGTACCTATTAATAATCTGTATTCATTTAGTTCCACTCATAAAATCCGGATCAGTGGTATCATAGCGGTTTTCTCCTTGTCATCTTAATGCATGTCCCCAACAAGGTCAAAGTACAAAGAGTTGGGTCTCGAGCTTGTTTCTCTTGAGGAAAAAATCTATCACATGCCCAAGCGACCTCTCATGGAAAGAGAAAAGAAATATGATGGGACAGGAGATCCTTTCAAACTTTTTATTGAGGAATCCCTCACGCAACAGAGGAACGAGATGATGGATAGTTTTGCACAAATCCTTCGGCAGCTACCAACAGGCGACACATATTCTTCGAGCGGAGGCACCACCCCCTTCAAGGTACAAATAAACTTCGATGTTCCTATATTTGAAGGTCAGATACACACAGATGTTTTATAAAAGTGGTTGAATCTACTAGAAGTGTATTTTTCTGTCCATAACTTTTCAAATAGAGAAAATATTACTTTTGCGCTCCTCAAAGTTGTTCCCCATGTCAAAGATTGGTGGGAAACCTTTTTTGAGTAAAAGGAAATAGAGGAACCCTCATTATTTATAGTCACGACCACCTAGGAATCCTTCAGGGATTCTATTAATAAAAAATACTACCCTGTTGAAAGTTATGACGACTTGTATACCAAATGGACCACACTACGGCAAGAAAGAGACCAAGCAGTGACAAATTTCACAAATATCTTCCATACCTTGTGTACCAAGATGGGTATCAAAGATTCAAAGAGAAATATGGTGCTCAAGTATTGTGGTGCTCTACATATATACATCCAAACTGAGATGGAATTTCTAGACATCTCATCCTTGGGCGCAGCCTACTGTTATGTTGTCAAAATTGAGCAGAAGCTCAAACAAAAGACGCGACAATTTGGGCCTCGGAACCCCTCTCAACAAAAGCCAGTAAAGGGTGGCCCCAACCCACAAAACAAAGGACAAAGAAAATATGAACAGTATCATGACAACTAGTTCAAGCCGCAAGCAAAGAAGGACACCAGAGAGACAAATAAAGATACCGGGAAGTGGTGTGACTTTCATAAGAGCCCTTGGCATAACACTGTTGACTGCCGCTCAAAGCCGTCATTGGTGGTCGAAGTGAAAGCCTCCAAATAAGATGCGGGTTATGAATCTGAGCCAGAAATAGAAAGGGGAAGATGGATCATTGAAGCAGAACCCAGTGCCACCGTTTCTACCACCAAGCTCCAGCCTGGTGAACCAGACGAGCCTAAGAAGGAGAGTGCCTCTTCCATTCACAGATGTGGGTAAAAGGCACCTCGTTGCACTTCCTCATTTATAGTGCTAACCAAAAGAAAATCGTCTTGGCATAGGTCATCAAGTGGTTGGCCTTGTCAACAACACCTCACCCACAACCCTACACCATTGGATGGCTCTGCCAAGAAAGTGATCTCTACGTCAGCCAACAGTGTCGACCGTCGTACGACATCAAGCCCTTCAAAGATGAGGTATTGTGTGATGTTTCTCCTCTTGAAGTTTGTGATGTTATTTTGGGACAAACTTATTTATGGAAATGTCATGATGTAAATGAGTCTAGGCCTCGTAGTGTTATTATTACTTTGAATAGGAAATTGTACAGGATACCTGAGGTAGTCCTACCTAGTGCTATTTCCTTGATATCTGCTAAGCAATGCAGGAAGGTCATCTCTCAGACGGGAAGGTTTGTCTTATTCATGATTCTCTCTCAGAATAAGAGAAAGATCACAGCCACATCCAGGGTCTCTGCGGTCGACCTCTCCACACAACATAACCAAGTAGACAAGGTCATGGAAGAATACTCAGATATCTTCTCCTCACCTACCGGGGTACCTCTACACTGTCAGGTCAAGCACCCCATCAATCTGACCCTCGTTGCATTGTTGCCCAATGGGCCAGTCTATTGTCTCTCTCTGTTAGGGAATGAGGATATCAAGCAATAGATCCAAGAACAGCTCCACAAGAGTCACATCCATTCCAAGTCATCACCTTGCAGGAGCCTAATCGTGCTGGTGCAGAAGAAATATGGAACCTAGTGACTCTGCATTGATTACCAGGCTTTGAAAAAAATCACAGTCAGAAATCAGTACCCGATTCCCCAAATCAACGACCTCCTTGATCAACTCACTGGGGCCAAATACTTCAGTAATATTTATCTCAAGTCTGGCTACCACCAAGTCCCGATAAAATAGACAGATGTATGGAAGACCGCCTTCAAGTCAAAGGATGGCCTTTTTGAATGGTTGGTCATGCCCTTTGGTTTGAAAAATGCACCAGCCACTTTCATGAGGTTGATGGATGATATCCTGCGACCATTCACCAATAATTTTGTAGTGGTGTATCTAGATGACATTCTCATTTACAACAAGACTTGGGCCGAACACTTGTAGCATATTCAACAGGTTCTTCACACCCTGCGACAACACAAGCTATATTCCAACTTGGAAAAATGCTCCTTCGGCATGAACACTGTCCATTACCTGGGCTACATTGTTGATCAACATGGCATACATGTGATTCTAGCCAAGATCCAAGTCATCCGTGACTAGCCAGCCCCAACCACACTCACTAAGCTCCAGAGCTTCCTGGGCCTTGCCAATTTCTACCGCAGGTTTGTGTTGGGATTCTCCCATATTGCATGGGCCCTCAGCCAAATAACCAAGGGTGGTGGTAAGGTGAAATTTTCATGGGTTCGGTCCCAACAACAAGCGTTCGATGATTTGAAGCAGCGCTTGTCCTCAGCCCCAGTAATTTCACTCCCAGACCTATAATATCCCTTTGAGATCGAGACAGATTCTTGCGACTATGTTATGGACACCATTCTCACTCAGCACGGCTACCCCGTGGCCTATCATAGTGAGACACTATTAGATGATGTCCATAAGTACCCTAATTACGACAAAAAAATGTACTCCATTGTGCAAGCCTACCGCCAGTGGAGACACTACATTCTTGGGAAGGAGACAATCATCCGCACTGATCATAAGCCACTATAGTTCATGCAGGCACAAGGAAAATTACAGAATGACCGCCATCAAAAGTGGTCCACATACTTGCAACAATTCCACCTCAACATCAAGTATAAAAAGGGAAGCACCAATCGCATCGTTGATTGCCTTAGCAGACCGCCAGTTGCAGCACTCACCACGGTGCTATAATCTTGCGGCCATGATACCTCTGGATGGCCCCAAATATATGAGATAGACCCAAACTTCTCCACCACCTACCAAATTTTGGGGGCAAATGCGGTTGTCGATAATTTCCATCTTCAGGATGGGTTGTTGTGTTGTCTGGGCCATATCTGTGTTCCATAAAGTGAGCGAGTGAAGCTTATCTGGGAAGCCCACTACAGTCGGGTGGTAGGACACTTCAGCGTTGAAAAGACAGTGGTGATGCTATAGAAAAATTTATACTGGTTGAAACTTCGACATGAGGTCAACAAGTATAGTAGGTCCTGCACTGCCTATGCGATTTCCAAACCGACCACTAAGAAACATGGCCTATACACCCCTCTTCCTACTCCTAATAGGCCATGTGAATCCATCTCAATGGACTACATGTCGGGCCTCCCATCCACCAAGCGGGGAAACGAATGTGTGTTTGTGGTTGTTGATCGCTTTTCTAAAATGGCGATTTTGGTTGCTTGCAAGAAGAACATCACAACAAAGGCCACTTCCAAGCTCTTCTCTGAACGAGTCTGGGTACATTTTGGAATCCCACAAACCATTGTCTCAGATCAGGACTGTCGATTTCTCAACACATTTTGGTCAAGCCTCTGGTCACTGCTAGACACCAAGCTCACCAAATACACGACATTCCACCCTTAGACAGATGGCCAAACCGAGGTTGTAAATCAAATGATTGTGCATATTCTTCGCATGTATAATTCACAGCACCCTCGCACATGGGATGAGAGCCTTCCTTATGTACAACATAGCTACAACCGAGCCCTGCATAGCTCAACTGGCCACAGCCCCATTCAAGTGGCGTTGGGATTCCAACCATTGGGTCCCATAGATATTGGACTTCCCCTTGTGGTCACCTCAATCGACTCATCTCCTGCTCCAATTGAATCTGACAAAGCCACTCGGTTTATTGAGAGGATCAATCACATCCACCAACAGGTTCAGGATATCCTACAAAATTCCAATGACAAGTACAAATAATGCCATGATCAACATGGGGTGCCACATCAGTTTCAGGTGGGTGACAAAGTTTGGTTACACTTGCAGAAAGAATGCCTTACAAGAACCCATCAAAATATTTGACCACTTCGTTATGGGTCGTACACCATCACCAAGGCCATGGGGGATAATTCCTTTCAGCTCAACATTCCTCCTTTCCTTGGCTTACACCCAGTGTTCAACATGGATCTCCTTTGCCTTTATTTCCCACCATTATTGGACACCTCAGAAGTAGAAGAACAACGGACACCAACATATATCAACCCCAACTGCATACAACAGGCATCCATTGATAAGATTGTGGACACACAGATCAAGGGCACTCGACAACAAAGGATCCGACTTTATCGAGTCGTCAAAGCAGGGAAGCTCCTGCACCAAGGAAAGTGGCTCACCTGGGGACAAATTCAACAGAAATTTCCTCATCTGATGGGGGACCTCAACGCAATGGAGAAAATTTCTTCCTAAGGAGGCCTCCCAGCTTTTGCAACTGGCTCAAAACTATTTTTTGGCAATTTTGGCAATTTACTATTTTTAACAGTTTTAACTTCCGGGGCCATTTTGAGGGCCTAAATGAAGGTTTTTCGGGATCGCGCTACTTAATGATAGCTAAAAGAATTATTTATCCCCCAAAATGAATATCCTTGACGATACCTTTCCAACGGGCTATCATATTCCTAAAATGGAGATCGTATGCAAAAGTTATGACCCCGGGAAGTTAATGTACTAACTTACCCAAATGGGGCCCACATGACTTTTGACACTTCATCTCCTAGGGTTAGGTTTTTGGATGTCGAGGGTTTTTGGCATTCCTATTTATTGTAAAAAGGCTTCCAAAGACTCATTTTAATTATCTTGTGGTGAATGATCCCAACCGTCACATCTCTTCTCAGAGATAAGCCACCACCATTCTAGCAAGCTTGCTTCTGATGCATTTTACAGTTTTCATCTTATTTCCTTGTTGAATAGAAAACCAGTTTTACTGTATCTCTTCTATTTTGTGTTAAGTACCTGTTAATAATCTTTATTCATTTTGTTCTGCTCACAAAATCTGGATCACGTGGTTAACTGCTCCAGCCAAAGGTGGAATGTATTATGGTAGGATCTACGGGATCAGCTTCGCATTAGCCAAATCGTCGTGATGCTTACTTTGCTACTCGGTTGCGGGGTTAACACAGACAGAACGTCGTCCTGTCGAAGGGGAAGCCTGTATTACCCTGGTCAAAGATGCCTGGACACCTTCAAATAATGACATATCACCCATTAGCTTCTTGAGGACCTCCTTGACAGACTTCTCTAATTCAGTAGGTTCACCCAACATTTTAAACTTTATCAGACAGGTCAGGGTAGGAAAACAAATAAGAAGGGTAGAAAAATGAACAATGATGTCTAGATTTTGATAACATAGATTGACACCCAATCAATTCATTGTTATCTCAGTGAATCACGGGTGGCAAAAATTTGTCCCGACGCGACGACGGATAAGTTAAATAAGCGGGGCCTCATAATGGATTCTTCCAATGAGAAGAAATGCTTCCATCAATGCAGATATGTCTGTTGTGGCATGATATCAACGTCCCAAAAGCGGTCCATATGATCGGGGTGCCTCCAATGATCATATAGCTTCGCCAGGGCGAAGTCCCATTCTGCGCGGTCCTGTTGTTCCAGCAAGGTTCAAATCTTGCAAACCTGCCTCCTACAAGGTTCTAGTATGTGAAGTATTCCATATGGTCTATGTAGTTTCTTGTAGCTTTTCCATATTATCTTTCTTTTTACTGAGCTTCCTCGCCTTCTTTCCTGTGATATGAGTCTCTCTAACTATTTATGGATTCCTCTTTCCATTCTTATTCTTATCTTCTCTTAGTGTAGTGACTTCGCACTACTGATGTGCTCTTAAAGGGTTCGAGGTTAATATTTCTTCTCTTACTAATTCTTGGGTGGGTGTACTTATTTCTTGCATGTATAGGTCCTTCCAACATTCTTGCATTCTTTCAACCTTGACAACTAATTCTCTTTCCTTTTGTTGCTTCGAATTATCCTCTCGTTCTTCTATTAGTCGAGCTATTTTTCTAGTCATGAAATCCCTTAGTTCTTTCTTTTTCTTTTCTGTAGCTTCTTCCTCTTCTTTCCTTCTGATCTGATCCTTTTCAATCCAAGTCCTACCTAGTAGAAGTGGGAAAGGGGCATTGTTCTCAACAAACTTAATGACTTCAAATTCCTCTTCAGTCGATGTTCCATGGATAATAATAGGTACATTGGTAATTTTTCCACATAAAGTTATCATCTTACCTTTAAACAAGCCTATCCTCTCCAATGAAGGTATCACATTGGGATTTCCTAAGATTTCCCAGGTTTCTTCTATCATGATATTCACTTGTGTTTCTTCATATAAGACACAGTCTATGCCGATGTTTTCTATTCTTTTATTTATGCATTGCTTTACTTTCAGGATTTCTGGTAAATTGACATCTTTGTGCTCATTCATTGTTTATTTCAATTGTAATAATATAATCTGAGCTTTCTCTGATTCTTTTTCTTTATGATTCTCTAGCATTCTCTTAGTCTCTGGATTTCCTTCATAGTTTTCTTGTCTCATGTTCATTCTTTCAACTTTAGCAATCATCCGTGGACAATCCTCAACCTCATGACCATCAATCTTACAATAAAGACAGATAGGACCTGTACTAGGGAATTCGTTAGCAAGATGTCCCGACCTTCTGCAGTTATAACACAATGCCAATGCTCTTTTTCTCTTGTATGTTCCCCAAATTCCTCTATACTGTGCACTAGGATCACAGTGTTGGACCTGCAATCTGCAAAAAATATTTCTAGGTTCCTGCATCCACTTATTAGTCGAAAAATTCTTTCTATGCATAGGAATAACATATATTTCTTCATTTCTATTAGCTTTTCTTAGATCAACTCTTTCTTCCCACTACGCCCTAGCTTTCAGGCTAGGACAAAATCTATTAAACATACTTAAATTCATGCTTTCGAAACAAAAATTTTCACTTATCTTACTCTTATCAAAACACAAAGATTTACTTCTTTTAATATCTTACCTCATTTCTTCAGATCAAA
Source organism: Picea engelmannii (assembly GCA_009831015.1). Taxonomy (NCBI): domain Eukaryota; kingdom Viridiplantae; phylum Streptophyta; class Pinopsida; order Pinales; family Pinaceae; genus Picea; species Picea engelmannii. Next base: position 425,817 of record ML777505.1, read on the forward strand.
CTTATGTCTTAGCACAGAGCTTTGCAATGCAAGTAAAGTACTACACACTTTAGCAACAGATCTACGTAAAGACATTCTCTTTTCTTTATTTCAGTTCCCAGCAATCACAGTTTCAGGTCCCAGCAACGGAACCATTTGTTGGCACAGGGGTAGACCTGGGGTTCAACACTTCAACAACACACCAAAAAAACCCTAACTACCAGCCCTTTCAGAAACACATGTGAAGAACGCAAAGTCTCACCCAAAGTAGAGGCCGGGGGGGTTACAGGACGCAGGTGTATGTAACCATGTTGGGACACAGATCTAAGATAATAACGCTTCACATAGTACTCTATTAACACATAGAAGGTGATATGAATTAGTTCATTATATCTAATAACATCACTTAACATACCCTAATAGAGATTTGTGCAGTAACAACAAATATTAAGAAATTCAACCACTTAGCACATATCACTAGGTTAGATCTAGCTTTCATTCATCATTAACATAAGTAAGCACTAAGCATCGACAATACTTGACTGTGAGAGGGTAAGCTAGGGAATCATCAAGTTATTGCAATGGTTTTTTGGATAAATATTTAAATTGGTTTTTTAACTGGTTTGAAGTTTGGGGTTAACAATAATGTATAATATCAATTCAAAAAAGCAAACACAAATCCATATCTCACTAACTTAGTAAATGGTAGTCAATTCAATAATCAAATGGAAAAGGAATATGAAAGATAAACATGTAAGCTTTCAATTTGTCCACTCACATATGAAACTCTTAATCCAATATATCATTCAAGAGAAAAGAGACATGTACTTGAAAAAAAATCTCACTATGAACAAGAAAACAACAAAATTTCCACTGACTTACTCACAAACATAAAAGAATCAAATGCTTAGCACAAGATTAACATGCATTCAAGTAAGAAAAAGATAGAAATATAGACAAGAATAAAAATATGACCATAAAAAATCTTTTTCCATTTAGTATCAAGATGGAATAGTTCTTTGTTTTTACAATGTCTTTTCAAACTGTCTAATGGTTCCCAACCAATCCCCCCTTAACTTCTCGTTCTACAGAGTTTTTTATAGAAAGAATACATATTTATCAAGATCCATAAGAAATGGATCTGAAAACCTCCTCATCTATATTTAGTTTCTTGTTTCAAATAATCAAGGAGGAGATTATATATGATCTCTAAGTCGAATTGATGAGGTGTCTTATGAACTGTTGTCCATGAGATTTTTTTAGGAAAATAAATCTGGCAAATTCCTGAAAAATAGGGTCCAAAAATATTTATGTATCTCCCAAACTATGATAGTTGTGTAAAAATAGAGTGAGGTTTTTGTGAAGGGGACCATTCCCAACAAAAACCTCTTTTGGTTTCCAAAACTTCATCTCCATATGCTTTGAAACCTCACTAAAAATTGGTCACTAAATTAGGAAATCATTTATTGTGAAATCTTTGAAAAATAGGCCTCAACGATATATTTGAACCTCTTAAAATGTGATATTTGTGTAAAAACCAAGAGATGTTTTTGTGAAGGGGTCCGTTCCCAACAAAAGTTTCTTTTAGTTTCAAATAATTCATCTCCATCATTTCATAAACAACTCTTTAAGATAAGGACTAAAACAAGGAAAAAAACCTGAGTATTGTCTATATTTGATTTATGCCTTTTTTCTTTTGATCTTTTCTTTGTTTTTTCCTTTTTCTTTATCTTGCTGCAACAATTGCATCCATCCTATTAAAAACCATGCGTGTATGTAATCTTGTTTGAATGAGAGAAGGAGGTATAAGATATGATGTAGAAGGAAAAAATAGTCTCTTGAGTAGAAGGACTTATGTACTCCAATGGCATCATCAAATCCTCTAATAGATTGCGAGAGGAATCAAACCATCTCAGAAATTAATAACTGTTTCTTGCCATCCTTGGTACCAAAATCAACAATTGGCATTGTAGATATTAATTTTCCCTTGAAATTCTAAATCCAATCAAGATTTTTGGAACAACAACCATTAACTTTGCATATGATTCAATCTCATTACCTCCTGTAGCATATATTCTTTCAATATATGTCTACATCACAATTATCACTTCTTGTTATAAGAATTCTTTTGTTGGAGATTCATGAACTAAACCTACCTTATCAATTCATGCTCTTTACTCCCTGACAGTCTTAGTTGATGGGATAAATAAAGAGTCACAGAGGAATCTACAATTTCTGTAATGGCTCCACTTGCAACAGCTATACATCCATCCTTTGTGCTTAGGACCACATGATCACCACATTTAAATAGTTTCTCAAGCATACTGACTGAAAATAAGGCTGATCAGGCTCACTTTTAATTTATGGGGTTAATCCTTTTCAATGCTTCTGCTACGAGTAAGGTATTTTTTTGCAATTACATCTTTAAATTCATTGAAAAAGGAGCTTAGTAAAAACTTCCAATTCCTTCAGATATAACATAGACCAAAGGCGAATTTGATATAGGGTTGGAGTTGATATGTTAGTATAATTTCATGATATTATGTAAACCTGCAAAAGGAATGATGGAGCATAACCTGATCTTTGGAATGACTACAACATCACACCCATGATCTGATGTGAATCATAAGTGACGGTGGGTTCTCAGGAAATAATATCGGGCAAAATGTGTCACGTACCCACGAAGTTGATGCATGAAAACTCATGATTACACAGGTGTTACAATAATAGAGCTATTCTTTTAGCACCTTTTCCTTTGATTTAAATTAAAATTTAAAAAGAGGGAAAAGGATTTAGGACGTTGGAAAGATTAACCCCTTATCTATCTTTAAAATTTTCAAACAAAAATACATGCAAAAACATGGAATCATAGGCTAATTCAAGTATTTAAAATCATATCAAAACAAAACAGGGTATAATGAAAACAAGAGAGGATAGGCTAAGTGAAGGTATTTCTCATCGGTCAGTTACAAGATCAAGGACTAACACCTCCCCCCTTAGAAAATGATGATCCCCATCATTTCACCCATGCTAAAAAGAGAAACCCATTATTGTGCCAATATGATTACAATGTGAAAATACCCAATGAAGAGAAGGATTTTTTGTGGTTGACCCATAACCGTGTGTATGTTGTTGACCCATAACCTAATTGAAAATGGCATTGTACATGGGTAGAAAAATAAAGAATTTTTAATAAAATTTCAAAATTTAAAAAAATAATATGGAAAAATCGTGACTTTGGGGGCTGTGAACATCCTTTTGAAAATCTATTCATAACTTCTGCTACAGGTGATGAAATCCAATTTAGTCGAAGACCCATTTGAGATACTAAATATATATTTCTATTGATATATGAAACATGTTTTGAGGTGGCCTGTGGAGTGAGAAAACTAGGCTGAATTTGAAGGGCGTGCGGCAACACTGGTTACAGATATGTGTTTCTTCAAACAAATATATCTCATAAACCAGACAATGAAATGAAATTATGCAAAATACCCATTTGAGATATTGAAGATATATTTCCATCCATATGTGAAACTATTTTTTTAGTTTCCTAAGTATGGAGATAAATTCCTTTGAATATGGTGGCACACACGACATCCTTGGGTCAAATACATGTTGAGATTCAATCGATGATATCTCTCAAAACATGAAAAAAAATGAGATTCCATGAAATACCCATTTTAGATCTTGAAGAGATATTTCCATAATTATGTGGAAATCCTTTTGTAGTTTTTTGAGTAGAGAGAAAAATCCTCTTGAATATGGTGGTACGCGCGGGCTCCTTAGGTCAAATACATGCTGAGATTCAATCGATGATATCTTTCAAATCATGAAGCCAAATGTGATTCCGCGAAATAACCATTTGTGATATTGAAGAGATAGTTCCAATGATCTATGGTAGAGCCTATGAAATGTTTTGTAGAGGTTGCAACACCTCTTTGAATTTGGTTGAGTGTAGAGTACCACAAAGGATGCCAAGGGTTTGTAGAGAAACATGGGTTGTTGTAGAGGTCGTGGAACCTCCGTGGGCAACATGGACACTTTGCAATTTTTTTGAATATGTTGCAGACCAATGGATGTAGTGAATTCATGTATGGATAGGAATCCATGTATGGTTCTTGTAACAGTGAACGAAGATTTGAGAGAAAAAAAATATCTGTAGTGTCTACGGACCAACTGTGATACTTACAATGTATAGCCTGACAAATGGATTCTAATAGTACCAAAAGGAGGTTGGTGATTTCTGCAAATGTTTGAACCCACAACATGCTTCAAACCCTTGTCTTGATGGAGAGTGTACCCACTTTGATACCACTGATACAGATCTTGGGGGTGCATATCTAGATGGTTTGAATGTCAAGAAAGGAGGAGCTTAGACGTGCCAATATTGCATAAAAAAAAACATGAAAAAAGAATGTAAATGAAGTACTCGAGAGGTGAGGCTCAAAGATGAGTCTCACCTCTAAAACTAATTACTAGTAAATCACACAGAGCTAATTAATCTCACAATGAACAATAGAAAATATGAGAGAAGCCAAAATGAGTAACTTGATATTATGACAAGGCTTGCTAGGTCTTTATATAGCATTACAAAATGATCCATTGGACAAAGTAAAAAGAGCTCATTAAATGAGTCTCTATTATTAGTATAATAGATATAACTACCAAGCTAACTAAGTAATGGAAAATAAAACCCAATACAATAATGTAAAGAGATCATTAAATGAGTCTTTATTATTATAATAATATATCTAACTACCAAACTAGCTAAGTAGTGGAAAATAAAACCCAATACAATAATGGAGAGGTGGGAATCTATTTGACCCATATGGGAAACCTATTAGCCCAATTAATTAATGAGGAGGTTTTCATCTACATGGGAATTCTATTAGCTTTATAGCTTTATGACTTTTGCATCTAAATTTAGACCATATACCCCTTAAAATTCAGATCAAGTGTTATGGAGATCATGTTTTCGGTATCGTAAGTACCCTATCTAGGGTTTGTTTGGTGCTTGTAATAAAGGCCCTTGTAGAAAAACAATATGGGAGTTAACTTTAAAGGTTAAGGATAGATGATTGAGATGAATATGTGAACAAAAAAATTACAAGTTATTGTACTGCATAAGGCATTCAAATGCAACATACTATTCCATATACACCACAACAAAATGGTGTTGTTGAGATAAAGAATCACACATTAAATGAAATGGATAATTGTATGACCAAATCTACATGATTAAGTCTTAATTATTGGGTGGAAGCTAAATTGTGAAAATTAAATAGTAAATATCACTCCTACAAAGGATTAAAAAATTATAACACTGGAAGAAGAATGGACTAACATTAAGCTAGATGTAAGCCACTTCCATGTATTTGGTAGTGTAGCATGGTATCACATTCCTAATGAGGAAAGGAAATAATTACAACCTAAAAGTGAGAAGTGCATTTTGGTGGATATTATGAAAATGTCAAAGGTTGCAAACTTCTTCAACCTCATTCCAATGAAATTATTATTAGAAGAGATGTTAAATTGATGAAAATATTTTGGTCTGTAATTCTAATTCGTATTTTGCGCCATCTTCGGTTTGCGAGCCATATTCAACATTTATGTCATCTTATATTCATATTCTAGTTTCTTCTTCAAATGATGACAATGAGGATAAAAATCCATTTATGCACGTTCACTTTCCTCCAGATGAGTCCATTGAACATGAACCCGCACTAACACCACCACTTCCCAAATGGCTCTATTCAGCATGCAAAGTAATTGGTGATATTGCTAGCGATCCTAGAGATCAACGTCGAACACGTTCATAGTTCCAACGAGACTCCTCTCTTTTAGATCAATTTCTAGAGACTTGCAATATAAACACAATTTCATAAGCTTCTGGCCATCCATATTGGGACACAACAATGAATGAATAATATCGTTCCTTAATGGTGAACAATACTTGGGATATTGTCCCTTTTCCAAAAGAAATAAAATTTGTTAGATGTAAATGGGTGTATAGAACTAAGTATGCATTAGATGGAAGTGTTGAAAGACACAAGGCCCAATTTTTTGCCAAAGGATTCTCTCAATTTGAAGGAAATGACTACATTGAAACATTTCCCCCCATAACCAAAATGAATTCCATCTACCTCGTTCTAGACCTTGTTTCCTCACATAAATGGGAGGTCCATCATATGGATGTTAAATATATATTCTTGCATGGTGATTTACAAGAATAAATATACATGGAATAACCCCCTAGCTATGTACATAATGACTCCATCCTTGTTTGTCACCTTAAGAAATCTCTTTATGGTCTTAAGCAAGCTCCTCGAGCTTGATATGCCAAAATGGACAACTATCTTCTTGACAACAAATTTTCTAGATGTCATTCTGACCCTAATATCTATACCAAGAAAGTATGAAGCCATCTCATAATCCTTGTTCTTTATGTTGATGACCTTATCCTCACTTGTAGTGGCTTTAAACTTTTAAACCATGTGAAATCCATCCTTAAAAATAAGTTTGACATGACAGAATTGGGAGATTTTCATTATTTCTGTTGACCCTTGGATATGAATGGAAGCGAATATTAAGGAGGAAATCCAGAGTGAGAACTGTGCAGAAGACACATAAATCGAGGAAGGGGCGAAGTGGGAAAAGAAGCAGAATAGAAGGAGAAAAAGAAGGAAAAGCTAGTTGTTCGAAGAGAAGATCAAGGAAGATGGATCCTGGATAATTCAATAAGAAGAAGAAGAAATCAATGAGTGCTTTGGAGCACCTCGTGGAAAAGATGGAAGGACAGGCTAGCGAATCCTTGAAAATGTGGGTCAAGTTGACCTAGGGTTTTAGCACCTAGGTTTTTGGATCTAGGGTTTTAACACCTATACTTTTTCCATGTAATGTATAAATAAAGGTCTAGAATACCTAGGAGGGTTCGTCCTAGGTTGGTTCGTTGATACAATGGTTGTTTTTGTTCATGGAGAGTATGATGTGTTGCTCAATATTGAGTATTGTCATTGAGGGTAGTATTGAGTTTGTATTGTGAGATCTTCAGCTGGGTGCGAACATTAACCCTATAGCTGAGTGCGCAGGGAGGGAAGGGAGAAAGAGAGATAGAAAGAGAGAAATATGCAACTAAGTGCACAAATAGAACTGTATGTTTTCACCTAATTTATCAAGAAACACAGTTATGTGAATGTAGCCCTAGGGAGAGGGTGAACCACGTATATCTTGTTGTTATGTGTGATTGATGTTGTATCATTTACCATATGTTATATTTTTATTACATTGTTGTGTTAGATCTGAGATGTAATTTGCAAAGTAGGCTTAAGAGAGATAAAGAATAACTAGATTGTTGTGCATTGTTGCTCTGGATCCACTTTGCATTTCCTCTCGTTGTGGACACCTATGTCCTGCAACCCTCTATTTCTACTTCGGGTGAGGCTTCATCTGCTTTGCAGGTGTTGCCGAAAGGGCCAGTAGTTAGGGCTTGTTGGTGCACTGTAAGAGTTGAACCTCAGGTCTTCCCCTGTGCCAAAAAATGGTTCCGTTGTCGGGACGAGGATATTTTTGAGGGAATTTCAAGGTGGTTCCCATCGAAGATAGAAATTCAAAAGTGGATGGAGGAACAAGAGAAGGACTTCGCTGAAGCCCAGAACAAGAACCCTAATATTAGTACAGAAGAATAGTTGGGAAGGTACATTTTCACCGACATACATGATATTTTCTTTGGAGGAGTTCATAAGGAGTTATACGAGTGGTTAGTGAGATTAGCAGATACCTAGTTTGAGATCATATCTAGACCACCTGTGGTTTGCACAACAACATTGATCAAGAAGGTTAAGAGAGTTGATAGCATTGTGTCTAGAGAGGTGTATCTCTAGTTTGATAACACTATTGGAGGGTATATTACTATGTTTTCCATTGACAGAGTCGAATCATACAGTCAAGTAGAGAGATACTTCTTTAAAGGACCTAGAGGAAAGTTCCTACACTTTTTAAAGTTGAGGATTAAGATGTTATTGCATGAGAAGAATATCTTGAAGATACAATGAAGCTAATGCTCAAAAATTCAGACAGCGACAATGACATAGAGGTTGGACACATGCGCAGTGGGAGACCATTCATAGAGGTTCCTCTTGTGAACTTATTTAAAAAAAAACTACGAAGACGAGGGATTCTACAGTGGAGAAGAATTAGATCTAACAAACGAAGAACATTCAGAGGCCGCAAGAACAGAGGAGGTAGGATTTGAAGAAATTCGCCAAGGAGAGACAGAAAATTCAGGAACTATGCCTATTGTTGAAGTAAGAACTATTACTCCTCCTGTTGTTTTAGAAGCAATAAGTAACCAGACTAACCAAAGTATTCAGAGCAATCTGATTATTGTTACAATAATTTTAGTACATACTAATTCAAGAAGCCAAGGAAGATATATGGAAGATGAAATGAGGTTACTGATCTTTAGAGGAGATGGATCTGAAGATCCCGATCATCACTGGTTATTATGCGAGGCTGTATGGAGTATCAATAAATTCACTGACGAAGTTGTTAAGAGAACCCAGTTTAGTAGCACCTTGAGGGATCATGCTCTGAACTGTTATATGAAGTTTTTTTCATGACCTGGACAGCCTAAAATGTTGAATACTATCAAGACTGCATTGACTGTAGAATTCAAGAAACCTAAGTCAGATTCACAATTCATTACATAGTTGAAAGAGATAAAATAGAAGGTCACTGAACCTATTTGGGATTTTGATCAAAGGTTTAAACCCTGACAGGTCGGTTGAGTTTTCAGATTCTAGACAAACATAATAAAGAATGGTTCATTTTTGCCCTCTTACCGCACATCAAAGTTCCTCTGATGCAACAGAAGGTCGCTTCGTAGGATGAAGCATTGGAGATCTCCATGAAACTAGAAGCAACCCCTGTAGGAGAATCCAACCCAGGTATGAGTCAAATCTTGAGTTAGTTAACTAGTTTGTCTTTACAAGTCAAAGATATGAAGAAAAACAAAGGAAAAGAGAAAAGAGAATATATCTAGTGCATCAAATGTAAATCAGAGGTCCATGACAAGGAGCATTGTCCCCTATTTCATGAATACCTGGCCTCTGGAGAACCTAGTCTATTGAAGTAGGCTATTGTACCCTGGTGCGAGGTATGTAGAATGAGACATCGCCCTGGTGAATGCTATTATATGAAAAAATATGTCCAGACACCTACCAATATTTACTGTACAATTTGTAACTCTATAGGACATGATGAGAAGGATTGTAGGGCTTATGATCTCTTGCATTAAATATTAAGGGATACATATAGGATGCAAGGAGAAACACAACAAGAAGGAAATAATATGCAGTTCAACTCCCCAAGAAGAGGAAACTTCAACCCTCACAGTGGATTCATAGAAAGAGGGCAAGGAGGAGGTATGGGACGAGGTAGAGGCCAGACCATCCATTATAACTGTGCACAACCAGAACATTTGGCAAGGGATTTTTAGAACCCTTGTACCACTTGCAACTATTGTAACTCCTTCGATAATGTCATCAACGATTTCCCAGTATTGTTGGCCAAACTCCAGGAGAAACAAGGAGGAAACCAACAAATTTAACTAATATCAACAGAACCTTGCGGTGAGGACCCCAGAGTCATTGTTATTACTCGAGGAGGCGTTGTTACAGGAGAAGACAGAGTAACCCTAGAAAAGACTGCAGAAGGATCAAGAATCAAAATAGATGCAGAGAAGGCACAATTGTTTGATCCAAGGATAGAGAGGCATACTTTTGAGGAAGCAAGGAAATAATTTGTAGAAGGAAAATCTTCTTCTTCTAAGGCACAACCAGAACTGAGGGAATGTGAAATGCCACCAACATTTGATCAGTCTGTTAGACAAGGAAAAGAGGTAAGCAAACTCATGGACTTCTTATATACCTATATCAATTTGATTAAAGATGAAAGGGTTGTACAAGAATCACAACACCTAATAAGATAGTATGAAATTGGGAAAATAGATCCTATGCTGAGTAGAGTTGTGAATCAAGTATCAAGGAAAAGGAGAACAAATAAGGAATTACACCTTAGTGCTCAGATTGGATATTACGATGTGGACTATGTGGTCCTCAACTTGGGATCAAAAGTCAATGTTATGACGAAGTAGAATTGGGCACTCATGGGAAAACCTAGACTGATTTACTCTCTTATCAGGCTTAGGATGGCTAATCAGCAGAAGGTGAACCCCTTTGGGAGATTGGAGCATGTCCATGTAGACGTCAATGGGGTAAGGACATTTGCAGACTTTGAATTAATTGATATTGTTGAAGATAGTTGTCCTTATCTTGCATTGTTAAGAATTGATTGGGCTTTGAACAATTCTACTGTCATTGACCTAAAGAAGATAAGAATGGAATTTGAAGGTGATGGCCTTAAACTCATTGCACCTATGGACCCAGATGAAGGTCGTAGATACACAGAACCTATCAGGGAAGAATACCACACATATGAGTTAGAAAACATTTACAAGCTGACAACAAGACAACATGATTACATTAACCCTACAGTAGATGGAATCCTCAGCTGGCGAAGTGAAAACGCATGCTCATCAGATTCATAAGAGGCATTAGAAAATTGGTAGAACAAGATGTATGAAGTCTCCACATGGCAATGTGCCAGATTGACCATAGCAGTTCGCTAGATTAGAACAAAAGTAAGTAATCTCCCAACATTTGATGGTTTGAATCACTTAGAGACATTTCTAGCTAAATTTGAGAAAATTGTACTAGTATAATAGAGGATGTTGGCATTGGATGAAGCATTGAAAGCCACACCATATAGATGGTGGGGGGAACACAAGAATAACATCGCGAAATGGACACAATGTTGCACCTTATTGATAGTACGCTTCTTAGACCAAGAAGAAGGATGCAAAGTTTGTTACACATGCCAAAGATGTCCTAAGTACCACATGCAAAGTTGTGATGAGGCATGGGGCAACATCCCTAAATAACAACGGGTGCATAAGTTCATTAACACCTTGGATACTATGCCTATCAACTGGTATCTTCAAGCGGAACTGCACCTCATCACTATAGACTAGTATGTAATGACTCGGAACTTTATAGCTACCTTCTTATTTGAAATCCAGTACCCTACAGTAGATCAGGAATTACACATCGTAAGACAAAAAGTCTTTGAGGAGGCACCTAACCTCCCTTTTGAGCAAGAAGAAGATCAATGGTCTACGCCTCTTCAGTAGTTATAGGATTGCTACAATATTAATGTCGATGAGGATGATGACCCTAGAGATGTAAACATTGTAGAAACTAAAGGTCACAGAGACATAGAAGGACCTGGGATTGAATTACCCTTTGTTAGACAACCTATTAAAATCAAGAAGGTCAACATTGGAACAGAACAAACACCTAAGATGGAAAATGTGGGAGACTATTGGGATGATAACACTATTAGCAAGATCATATAATTATTACATGAATATCAAGACTTGTTTCCGACCAAGTTCACAGATATGAAGGGAATTAAAGGGCCCATGAGAGAAATGAAAATCCCTCTGAGACCAGATGAAAGATCTATCAAGAAGAGACCTTACAGACTGAATCCCAAATATAAGAAGAAAGTTAAGATTGAATTGGATAGAATGTTGGAAGCAAGAATCATAAAACTTGTTGAAGAATATGAATGGATCAGCCCTATGGTGGTCCAAGACAAGAAGATGGGAGAAATCAGGATTTGTGTAGACCTAAGAAAGTTGAACGATGCATGTCTAGATGACCCATTCCCTACACCTTTTACTGATGAATTCCTAGATAATGTAGGAGGACAGGAGGTCTACTCATTCAAAGATGGGTTTTCAGGTTATCACCAGATAAAAATTGCTAAGGAAGATCGACATAAGACCACAAGTGTAACAGAATGGGGGTCGTTCCAATATACCGTGATGCCTTTTGGCCTAAATAATGCACCAACCATATTTTCCAGGGTGGTGGTCGAAGCATTCAAGGACTTTCTACATAATTTCTTGGAAGCCTATTTTGATGATTGGATTGTCCTTAGCCTAATGAAATACCATATTGAATGTTTAAGATTGATGTTAGATAAGTGCAGGCAATGTTAGATTGCCCTGAATTTGAAAAAATGCATTTTATTTTCACCCTTTGGAATGTTGCTAGCACATATTGTGTGTAAGCAGGGATTGTTGGTAGATCCTTCCAAGATTGCCATCGGTGTTGATCTACCTCCCCCTACTATGGTCAGACAGTTGCGCACTACATTGGGGCACACTGGATACTACATAAAGTTCATTAAAGGTTATTCACAGATAATGACACCTATGGAGAAGATGTTAAAGAAATATAGTAAGTTCCAATGGACAGAAGAATGCCAGCAGAGCTTCGACATACTAAAGCAGAAAATGGTCACTGCGCCAATCTTGGTTTTTCCATATTGGAGTAAGGATTTCAATGTCCATGTCGATGCTTCGTCCATTACATTAGGAGCAGTCTTAGCACATCATGGTGTGGGAAATATTGACCACCCCATAGCCTTTGTAAGAAGGAAGATTTCTACAGCTAAACGAAACTATACAACGACTGAAAGAGAAGGCCTGGCAATGGTCTATGCGTTGTAGAAGTTTAGACACTATTTGTTGGGTGGACATTTTAGGATGTTCACTGACCATTCTACGTTGAAATACTTAGTCAACAAGCCAGTGTTGGGGGGAATAATATGCAGATGGTTACTACTATTCCAGGTATATGACTTCGAAATTGTGGTCAAGCCATGACAAATGAACAAAGGGCCTGATCACTTATCTAGGTTGGAACATGGAGAGGAACCTACCAGCTTAGAGGATACACTAAGAGATGACAGTTGCTAGCCATCAAGAAATTCAATGATCACTTCATTGAGATAGTTTAGTTCCTGTCCACAAAAATGGCACCTCGCGAATATACATTTATGAAGAAGAAACAGTTGGTAGTTCGCGCATCTGACTTTCAACTTATAGCAAGACAGTTGTATAATATGGGACCAGATGAGATCTTTAAGAGATGTGTTATGGAGGTAGAAATACCATTGATACTAGATGAAGCACATGAAGACATCGCAAGAGGACACTATGTAGGAAAAGCCATAGCGCAAAAGATTCTTAGAGCTGGCCTCTGGTGGCCTACTTTACATAAGGATGCTAAGGAATACTATAGAGCCTGCGATGTATGTCAAAGAGTAGGAAAGCCTTCTAGAAGAGATGATATACCTTTAGCATCGCAATTAACATTACAAGTATTTGAGAAATGGGCCATTGATTTTGTGGGACCTATTAACCCACCAGGAATGCGCACAGGAGAGAGATACATTATTACTGCGATAGAGTATTTGACCAGATGGGTAGAAGCAAGAGAAGTTAAGAATTGTAGTGCAAATACAACTGCACAGTTCATTTTTGAGGATATGATAACTATATTTGGATGCCCAAAGATCCTCATGAGTGATCAAGGCACACACTTCATCAATAAAACTATTGAAGCCTTGACGCAGGAATTCGAAGTTCACCATCAAAAGATCACCCCATAACACTCACATGCGAATGGTATAGTCAAAGCTTTCAATAAAATCTTGGAGATAGAGATGACGAAGATTTGCAGTGTGAACAGAGACGATTGGGATTTAAGAATTCCAGTAGTGTTATGGGCCTATAGAACTACTTGCAAGAAGTTAACAATGCAGACGCCATTTAAGTTAGTATATGGCTTAGAAGCAGTGGTACCTATGGAATACTTGTTTCCTAGTCTAAGAATTGCAGCATTTACAGGTATGGATCACACCAACGTTGTTCAAGACAGACTTGCGCAGTTACTGGAACTAGAAGAAGACAGGTTTATTACAGGATTTCATCAACGGGTACAAAAATAAAGAGAAAAGGATTATCATGAAAGACATATCAAGACGAAGGCATTTAAGCATGGAGATTTGGTATTGTTATATGACAACAAGTTCATGAAGCATCCAGGAAAGTTTAGGACACATTGGCTAGGACCATTTGAATTTTCTTATGTTACAAAATGAGGAGTTACGCAGTTGAATAACCTTGATGGAGAATGGAAAGAAGGTTTGGTAAATGGGAGCCGGTTGAAATTGTATTATGAAAACCAGCTACCTCACATCTCTCAATAGAATCAAAGAAGAAAGGGTCTAGGTACCAGGTGCAGTTGAAACTGGGTACCAGACACAGAAAAGACAGTCTGCACAAGGAAAGGATGGAATGAGTAGAAAGCACAGGCTGCTCTGCGCAGTCTGAAGTCGAAGCAAAATAAAAGGTTCAGTCTTGCAATGACTTGGGATGATTCACAGGTGAGTGTTTAGGGCCTATTGGCCCTTGGATATGAAAGGAAGTGAATATTAAGGAGGAAAGGTGAAGTGCAAACTGCACGGAAGAAACATAAACCAAGGAATGGACGAAGTGAGAAAAGAAGCAGAAAAGAAGGAGAAAAAGAAGGGAAAGCTATCATTTGGAAGAGAAGTTCGAGGAAGATAAAACAGTAAGAAAGATGGATCGTGGACAACTCAACAAGAGGAAGAAGACATCAACGAGTGATTTGGAGAACCGCGCAGAAAAGAAGGAAGGACAGGCTGGCAAAGCCCTGAAAACGCTGGTCAAGTTGACCTAGGGTTTTGGATCTAGGGTTTTAACACCTAGAATTTTTCCATGTAATGTATAAATAAAGGTCTAGAAGACCTGGGAGGGTTCTCCCTAGGTTGGTTCGTTGATACAATGGTTGTTGGTGTTCGTGGAGAGTATGATGTGATTCTCAATATTGAGTATTGTCATTGAGGGTAGTATTGAGTCTGTATTGTGAGATCTTCAGCTGGGTGCGAAGATTAACCCTACAGTTGGGTTCACAGGGAGGGAAGGGAGAAAGAGAGGCAGAATAAGAGAAATATGTAGCTAAGTGAGCAGATAGAACTGTATGTTTTCACTTAATTTATCAAGAAACACAGTTATGTGGGTGTAGCCCTAGGGAGAGGGTGAACCACGTATATCTTGTTGTTATGTTTGATTGATGTTGTGTCATTTACCATATGTTATATTGTTATTTCATTGTTGTGTTAGATCTGAGATATAACTTGCGAAGTAGGCTTAAGAGAGATAAATAATAACTAGATTGTTGTGCATTGTTGCTCTAGATCCACTTTGCATTTTCTCTAGTTGTGGACACTTGTGTCCTACAACCCCCTATTGTTGCTTCGGGTGAGATTGCATTTTCTTTGCAGGTGTTTTCGAAAGGGCCAGTAATTAGGGCTTGTTGGTGCGTTGTAAGAGTTGAACCTCGGGTCTGCCCTTGTGCCAACAATTTCCCTGGCCTCCAAGTTTTTCAAACCAAGGAAGGTATTTCCCTTTACCAGTGTAAGTATGCTTGTGACCTTCTTCATCACGTTCACTTGGAAGATTCTAAACCATCCCCTTCCCTTCCAGTCTGGAGTCAAACTTGTTTCCACCTGTACTACTCCCAAACTTGATGCCACTTTGTACTGCCAATTAGTTGGTAACTTCTTATATTTGACTCATACCCATCCTGATATTTCCTTTGCTATTGGTATTATTGCTCGATATATGCAAGCACTCAAAGAAAGGCACTAGAAAGTAGCAAAAATGATACTTCAATATGTGTGGGTTATAGTTCAGTTTGGTATGTATTACAGTTCAGGGGGGACTCCTTTGTTGGTTGGTTTCACTGATTCATATTAGGTCAATGACCTTGATTGTTGGAAACATAACTCGTTAGGGTTACACACTTATAGGAATATGAAATGTCAAGTGATAGGAGTGATCATAGAGAATCCAAGAGACCTCTTGGAAGATGAATCCAAAGGTCAAGATAATGTATTTATAGATGTATCATATCAATGAAAAATACAATCTCATGCTTATCTACATTCATGTGTTCTAACAGTGGTATTAGAACTTATAGTTCTTAAGGTTGAATTGCTATGGTAGAGCTCCATGGAAATTACTCAAATTCCCCAAGGTCTGTCTCTTTATTTCCATGAACTTTTTTCATTCATGCCTAGAGAAATGTTCCTCTGTCAACTTGTCAGTTTGCATTACTATATATGCTATCATGTTTTCGATCTATGTTGTCTTTCCCTCTGCAAGACAGTCTCTCTAGTTGATTCCATGTGTGCTAGTTTGTGATCCTCTACACATGCATGATTATTAGAGTGTTTATTAACTCTAATAATTCTTGAATTTGAGCCATTTAAAAAAATAAATGAGGTATCCTTGTGTAGGTAGGTCCAGATTACTATTGAATTGACAAGAAATATAACTTCTTGTAACTCCACCCTATATACAATTCAATCACTCAACTATTTCAATGTATACTAAAAAATGGGTGTCGGGTTCAATCAAGAATGCATCCAAAAAGTACAATTCAACTTGATTTCAAAAATACAACTTTGAATGCATCCAAAAAGTAAAGTTCAACTTGATTTCAAAAATACAACTTACAAAAGAACAAAACTATTTGCATGTTACAATTCAATTCAATTTTGATTTGATTTGACACTTACACAAAACCAATACAAGTACCAAATGTTGAGTATTGGATTGATGTTGGTGTAGCTTTGTCATTGAATGTTGATGTAATTCACAACTTGATTGCTTTGCATATGATTTGCAGTTGCTTAATTATTTGTGTTTGATTTACCAAGTGCTTTCAATGATTGATGATGTTTAATTAAGTGTCTTAATTTCATTTGATTCATGTATGAATTTTATTTTCCTTTAATTGCATGGGATTGTGGAAAGAGATTAGATGCATAAAATTCACTTAAAATGTAGACAACATGTAAAAAAAAAAAACTATCAAACACAAAGACACAAAAATAAGTTCTTAAACCCATATGTCCAATTTCTAAATAAATATAAGACCCCAAAAAAAAAATTATAAGGTATAACAATTTTTATTTTTAATTTTTACTCAACCTTTCCTTACCTTACACCTTTTGTATATTACATTCATCATAACCATGAAGCATAATACCCTTTTAACATCAAATCAAAATTTGATCGATACATAATAAGCACTTTATGCAGAATTACAACACTCTAATCACCAAACATTACTTATCCCTCCATCATAACCATGAAGCATAATACCCTTTTAGCATCAAATCAAAATTTGATCTGTACATAATAAGCACTTTATGCAGAATTACAACACTCTAGTCACCAAACATTACTTATCCCTCCTTTTATTATTATTATTCTTTTAATAACAAAGAAAATCACCAATTCAATTTTCCATTATAAACAATATTAGTCTCTTCTTAAAAAAAAATGATTATATTTACTGACAATGTTGAATATAAAGAAATATATTTGCAATGTTGGGATGTATGTTTCCGTCTTGGTCATTCTGTATTGACCTTGGTCATTCTGTACTCATCGTGTCAAAATTTGTGGATGAATGATTGAATCTGCATATTTGAGTGGCTAAGTTTGTATAATCAAAATGACCCAAGGATTTTCAACACACTAAATCTATTTATACATTCAAAACACAATTTAAACAACAAAAAATAGAAATTTTATCTAAATTTACATCACCGAATTCAAACAAAAAAAACTCAAAAATTAGAACATTTAACCAAAACCATTTCCAAATGGTGATAACACGTGAGATCTTATTCTTTACAAGTGAATGAGTGCGTGCGGTCCTTTGACTGCATCCTTGGAGTACCATGTTATCCTTTGAGGCTGGAGAATTTTCAAGCAGCTTGTCTCCTCTCACAAATGCACTGCTGGATTGTTTCTCCTTTTTCTTTACTGGCTGCTCATCCTTGGTCTTTAGAAGTGGATTGTTTTCAGAAATCACGTCTAATGACGGCTACCATTACCTTGCACGCCTTAGGATTTTGTTATACTTGGAAATAATGGAGATGTTAACTAGTTGATTAGCTTCAGTAATAAGCGCGTGTTGTAAGCGCCAGTTAGCTTAGTTAAGAGTCAGTTCTCTGGTTGTCTTTTGGTTTGCATGTAGCCGACTCGAGAGAGTCTTTTCCTATATAAGGATGTAATCCGTCTTCGTTTAATATCAAGAAGTGAGCGTAGCCTCACCGTGTTTGTTTGCCTCTCATATTTTATCTTGGTATCAGAGCCACGGGAGTGAGGTGCGGAAATTGGAGAGGTCCGCAGGTCTCTCCTCTGGTAGGGTGCGGGGACATACTACTCAGCCCTTCCGCGCAAAGAAAAGAGAAAAATCCCCGCAGGCGGAATTAGCGTGAGGTGCGGACAAACGAAAAATTCCCGCAGGCGAAGTATAGCGTGAGGTGCGGACATTGAGTGAGGTGCGGACATTGAGGTGGGAAAAAACGCCCCATTTCTTTGCTGCGTGAGAAAATCCTGTTGCATGAAAGTTTTGAAAACCGTGAAGTTTAATTCGGTCAGCTTGGAGGTCGAGTTCTGGTGCATGCGTGGATACGTGAGTTTTTCTGCTGCTGAAATTTGCATGCACGTTTTTTTTATTAAGTGGATACGAGCGTGGAGGTAGTTCGTAAGAGTTTTTCAAAACCGTGGAGGAAGGGTTTTGAAAAATCGCGTAAGTTTTGAAAAATCTGCTTTTGAACTTTATTAAGTGGATAAGTCTTGTTTCTTTTTATTAAGCGTGAGGTGGAGTTTGAAAAAGTGGATAAATTTTATTCATTTTTTTTTATTATTAAAGTGAGTACATGCATATTGTGAAAGTG
>ML777505.1:453712-490811 GCA_009831015.1 Picea engelmannii
TAACCTTAAACTGTTTTTGAATAGCTAAGAGCTCATCTTCCTTGGATATAAGGAAATATGTTAACGACGCAAGACCTAGATGCATGTGGCATGAGTGGAAGTATGCCCCCTTATGGACCACCAATGGGTTATTTGAGGTGCCTGGACTTTATCTACACACAATGATGTAGCTACACTTTGGAGTATTGAGATTGTACCAATAAAGGTTATGCTAATAACCTTAAGTATTGAAATTTTTTTCCAAACTTTTTAAACAATTAAAAAAAAATATTAAATTAAATTTATTTAACTAAATATACTTTAAATTCTATACAACAAATTTTTTTAAAAATAATATTGTAATTAATTTTAATAATTTTAATTTTAATTTTTAATTTTTTTACATCACTTAATTAAATATATAAGTGTTAATTTATCCAATAATTTTAATCTACCGAGAATTGAAGTATTTTTTGTAATATACACCATACCTCATAAATATGCATAAAATCCATACACATATTCACCACCAAAAATTAGATATATATATATATATGGGGAGAGAGCGCGTCTAGCTGAAAAAGAAATTGGGATGGGAGGGGATACTAACGAGATGATCTTATCTAACTCACTAGGGTGATCCCTATGCTTTTGCTTCTCTTGTGGATAAAGAGAATACAAAGCACATATGACCAGACTTCTACCACAATTGTCCCATAGATGATTAGTGTTCGGAGCATAAGCTCTTGGTTTTATATATGTTCTATTGATCGATAGCTTGTGACATCAACATCAAATCCAACAACAACAGCACGGGTGGAGGCATCATAAGTGATAAGGGTAGGCAAATCAAACATAGCTAGCAGAGAACCAACAAGCGATTCAAAAACGGTTAGATGCCTTAGCTCACATCTAGGGTTTAGTACGCTGCAAAGAGCATTTTTTGTGCAAGTCCGACGAAGGTTCTGGTCTTCAATCGATATGTGAATTAGTATTATTGTTAATAAAACTTTAACTTGTAAGTGTGAAATAATATCGAGGAAAGTTTTGGTGTTCAATAGATTTTCGAGCAGGAAAGTCATTGAAGGAAGCTCTAGATAATCGGATGGTTGAGCAATTTAAGGCAAAAAGACTTAGCCATAAAACAATTTAGTTATAAAACATGTTTAACAAACTTTATCATATAAGTATAAATTAGTATTATTATTAATCAAACTTTAACTTGTAAGTGTAAAATAATATTATTATTAATTTTCCCATTTGTATTGTGAAGATTAAGATATGGAAACAATAACTTTGATAGTATGATTTTATTTTATTTAAATTAAATGCATAGAATAGTGATCGTAATTTATTATTGCCCCTTGTTACAATGAGCTATTTTTACTTGCATTCTTCTATTATAATTTACCACTATGCTTATTTAATGAAGTGGACAACATCTTGGTTAAAAGTCAATTTAATATGATTGACATGATTGACATGAGTATGTGTTAAGGTAGCTATATTGGAAGAACAATTATTTCGAAATGAGTCAATTTATTAATATGTCATGTGGAACAATTATCTCGATACAATTCTAGTTATTGAATACTTCATATATGTATGCATCAATCTTTAGTTTTTTTTTTATAATTATCACTAATGTAAACAAACACACATAAGTATATAATTTAATCAAATTTCTAGTACAAGGACACTATTATTTCTACATCGGCATTGAGTTTGGTCAGATATCCTTCGTCGGTAACGTGATGAAGCACTGCGACATGCCATTGCTTGTTCTAGATCACAAAGCCTAAACAAAACGATCCAAAGGAAATGCTTTGAAATAGAATTCCACCAACTAAGTGAATTCTCTAGTTACAATATCTTTAAAATTAACACGAGTGATTTCGTTCAAGTTTTAGAAAGACGATTATGCATTTTTTTGAAGAAGAGGAATAAGAATAAAGAAGATAAAATTTGTTGTCAATTTCGATGCCCATAAGTTAGAGGAGCGGTGCTAATTGATGAAATCCTACAACACAAATGAAAAAATTGAACAAATTCAAGCAAAAAATGGCCAAGAAAATGGTGTTATAGGTTTGAATTTTGAGAATGAAGTCCGGCTCAAGGAAGATATAAGTAAGAGAAATAAAAGTCAAGGTTGTTATCAACATGAAAATATTTCAAACTAGCCAACAACTATTTTAATAGTAGAACTCGTTCAAGCACAACTATTAATAAGTCCATGAACTTGAATTTATTAATAATGAAAAAGTTAGGTTAGCGTTATCGAAGCTAAGAGGTATTAGTCCAAGTCAAAATATAAAGGGGGATTATTATATACGTAATAAGTCTAATGATCAATCAAGATTATTACCTAAATAATAAGTATTACAATTCTTTGACTTGCCTAAGTCGGGTAAGGAAAGACCTATCAGGAAAATCAATGACAGTCCAAACATCAGAAATCCAACATACCCACCATGTGAACTCGTGCAAACAAAAGAGTGAGAGGTGTGAAGTTAATATTATCGAAAGATATTAGAAGAAGCATGACACGTAAATCATTAGTTGGTTTGCCTCATGTACCTTGTATAAATTAGCATACCCCTAAAGCAGGGAAAGGGAACGTCGAAGAAAACACAAAGTAGATATGTTGCAAAAGAAAAGAAGATATTTTTGGATATTATAATTTTATGGTAAAATATTAAAGAAGAATACACATGCTTGAAAGAGAATAGCTAATGAATAGCATAATTGCAATGTGGAAGAGTAGTTACAACAATGGAAGTTTTGTATTAAGTTAAATATTTTCGTGTTTCATTAAATAAAATGTATCATATTCAACTAACCCAAACCTTGTCTTTGGACATATTCTAAATTTGTTTAGAAGGAACTAAGCTTCCAGATTGAAGTAGTATGTATATTTTGGACATTTTAATTTGTACAGAAGAATATAACATTGTTTCAATGAGAATGAAGATTAGAAATCCCTCTACAATAATTTATATAGTTGTAAATTTTAATTATTTAAATTAGAAATTTTCATCTAATTATAATAATAAGATAATACATCCAATTATAATAAGAAGATAACTTTTTACTACACAATTAAATGTTTCAATAAAATAATAAAATACAATTCAAATAGATGCATAAATATTAACATTAACAAGCTTTTTATGGGTGGAGTGTCCACAACCTAGACACACTTTTATAACATCTATATTATTAATATTTTATAACATCTATATTATTAATAAAATGGGGTTTTAATAAGAGTTTATAACAATTAGGAAAGTAGCCATTTCTCAGCCAATGAAAATCAGTGTTGGAACTTATCAGATAAAACATTAATGGAAGACACTCACATGGAGTTCGATGAACATAGTCTCTTACACGTAGTTCGACTACGTTCGATGAAAGGGATCCACTTGGACGTCATGGTTGGTGTAGTTAGTAACATGTTTATGTTTAAGGACAACGCTTTTATCAATTACATATTATTTGTTGACGTGTCAAGTTATGGCCACCACGTGTTGTTATTTTTTATGATCACTGACGTAATGCTTGACTGGCCTCCTATGTTAGAATCTTATGAAACTTTTGGTCCATTTCGGCTATTCAGTTGCAAATCGAGAGCCTAGCAGAAAAAAATAGCAGACAAGAGCATCATCAGTTACACATTCTGCTCAATTAAATAATAATCACCAATAACCACTGACATACAATATTATAAGCCCAAGTGCTTGCTTACAGGTATGCACTGAAAAGCCTCGCTATTCAAACCCACCACCATTGATTCAACTTTCTCACATAAACCTCCTCTTCTTCTTTGGAAATCTGCTTTGGAGCTAATTCTTCATAACAAACTTCTCTGAAGTTAATGAAAGATATGTTGATTGATATTTTCAAATGGCACGATCTAACAACATTCAAAATAATAATGATTTGAAATATTGTGTTACGATATATTTAGATTTATATAGCATAAGACCAAACAATATATATGTCAATCTATACAAACAATTTATATTTCATTTCTATAATTTTATCAAAATACTTAATTATTATTTTATTGAATTCCATTTTTATCCAACAATAACATTTGCAAACCTTAATCTTTATATTCATTTCAAAACTAAATCTATTCATTCAACAACACAATAAAATTTACTTAGGAATAGGCATGCTAGTGAGTTCCTTTGAAGTACGATTTTCCTAAATCTGTCCTCCAATTCTTTAGAAGGGCCCAAGGCCCAATATCCATTATAAAACATATAAATAAATGACCAGTATGTATGTTGTCACCGAGAATATTTTATCCTTATCTAAATACATAAAAAGAATAGCTAGCAGTACAATTGACAGACTTCCCCTTATACAGATTTAGATATTTTTAATATGTAATACATATTTTTAATATTTTATGGGAAGGATTCCATAAGCCCTTAGCCTTCATTCCTGGAGCCATCGTTTTTCCTAGCAGACCATTTATGAGTCACGTAACACAGTCCATACAATAAGATTACATTCCTGTAGCCATCGTTTTTCCTAGCAGACCATTTATGAGACTTGAACCCAGGACTTTGGAGTATGACATGTTGGCGAAGTCATAAAGGGGAATATGTTGGTCTAATGGAAGTCTATAGTCTATACAATACCACATTCGTAGTTGGGTTTTGCTGAAAATGAGTATATCCCAACTACTCTCAAACTCATATCTCCCAACTGTACACAGATCCAATATAAATATGAGTATATCCCAACTACTCTCAAATTCATATCTCCCAACTGTATATAGATCCAATATAAAAATGAGTATATCCCAACTACTATCAAACTCATATCTACCAACTGTACATAGATCCAATATAAAATAAATTGAGAAGCGCCTGTTGTTGATGAGGACATAAAAAATGGAAATCATAAATATACCATAGGCATACATTTTCTAGATAGCGATGAAGCCAACTCAAAGTCGAGTTGAAGAATCCTTTCGAGCATAGTAATTTGGGATTTGAAATTTCCAAATGGAAATCCCAGATTCAGTCTAACACCCATGTTTGAGAGTAAAATTGAAAACAAAATTTTGAAACGGAGCAGCATAGATATTAATTACTGCTTCCCAAGAACTGCAAATTCATGGTTACTGTCCCTCTTTGTTGCTACACTTGTCGACTGATATTGTTTCCAGAGTTTGGAGTTAATAAGAGAGGATGTTTAAAACAGGAAAAAGGTTTGAAATGGGGAATACTAGTTTTGAGAGAGGAACAAAAGTATATAGTGTGATTAAGAGAGGACTTATATCCGTTTTTCAGCAAAAACAGGAGATGTGTGATTACGTGTGTCTTCTCTTTACTGAAGGGATCTCGGAGATGTAAACGGACAATTAGACACGTCCCCAAACTAATCAAACAACTCCGTAGATCTCCGTGGATTTGCATAATTGCAATTTGACTGGTGCCTTCCGTCCTGCAGTGCTGATTGAGTTAATGGATTTGGAGAATTTGAATGTTAGCTCCAATAATTTTACAGGCCAACCTATTCCCCAACAGCTGGGCCTGTTGAAAAAGTTGACATATCTTAAGCTGTCCACAGTGGGATTTGAAGGCATCGTTCTGTGGCAGCTCATAAATATATCTAGCTTGACAGTATTGTTGGAAAATGGTGACAACGAATTCTTTCATGATTAGGATTTTAGAGGCTGAGGTGAAAGAGATGAGTGTGAGCCTGCTGTAATTTTCATTAGCTGAATAATAAAACAATCGATACCTATGCTTAGTGGACGTAACCCAACGTTTGGGTGAACTACATAAATTGTTGTGTTTCTTGTCTGCATTTCTATTGATTGTCTTATATGATATTTGTGTTTCTGCATTAACAAATACAACAAGTGGTATCAGAGCTGAGGAGGCCGAAGACTGAAAGAGCCGCTTGCTGGAAGAGGCTTCATGGGTTTCTTGAAGGGAGTGTTGTTTTTTGCATCAGCACTGGGGGCTCTTTATAGAGGGAGCGTCGTTTCATTAGTGTACTTATGGTTTCTTTTTTGGGATGGTTTCAACGCTAATTGTGTTAGGGAAGGAGAGCGTCGGAGTAAGAGAACAACGTCCCCCCTCTACTCGCGTGGATGCTTAACAAGTTTTTTTTTTTAAAGTTGAAGAATCGACCGTGAGGTGGATGTTTAAATCAAAGTTTAAGGTATTAAACACATAGACGGATGGAGGATGTAATTAAAAAAAATAAAAAAGGGGTAAAGGTATAAATATTATATAGTAGCATGTTGTATTAAGTCTTGTATGCATATTATATTATATTTGGAAGGTGGAGGATTTTTTTAAAAAGGTGATTTTTATTTTTATTTGAAATAAAATGAAAGGTTAGTAAAAAATGTTTTTTATTAAATATTTTATTAAATCTTGTAAAGTTTAAACCATTATTCCTTTATATTATTTTTCAAAGGGTCTTGGTTATTATATATAGCGGTATTTTTTTTTGGGAATGTTTCCTTTAATGGAAAAGACGTAGAGTGTTAAGTTTGAAATTGAGAAATTCAATGGCAAGAACAATTTCAAGATCTCGAAGGTTAAGATGCATGATCTTCTTGTGCAACAAGGTGTCGTGAAGACGCTTTTGGGAAAAGAAAAGCAGCTCGCATCCATAACAAACGATGACTGGGATGAGATGGATGCGAGAGCACTGAGTGCCATACACCTGTGTTTGGTCGACGATGTATTGTTCAACATTGTCTCAGAGAAGACAACAGTCGGTTTGTGGTCAAAGCTGGAAAGCCTGTACATGATAAAATCCTCGACTAACACGATCTTCCTGAAAAGACAATTTTACAGTTTGTGCATGAATGAAGGTACGAAGATAGCTGATTATTTGAATACTTTTAATACTCTCTTAGTTCAGTTGACTAGCATGGGAGTGAAATTTGAATCTAAAGACAAGGCAATTACATTATTGTGTTATTTGCTCGTGTCATGGGATCACTTTGTTACCTCTATTAGTTTCAGTTCAAAATAAAGTATTGAGTTTGATGATATTGTTGGAGCTTTACTGTCTGAGGAAACAAGGAAGAAATCCAATCTAGAAGCCTCTACATCTGAGGCGATGGTGATCAGAGGTAGACCTAAAGAAAGAGGACATGGTCAAAGGGATTTATCTCAATCAAATTCGAAAGACAGAAAGAGCAACCTTAAGTGTTAGTTTTGTGGCAAATCTGGACACCTGAAGAAGGATTGTTGGAAGCGACAACAAGCCTCCAAAGAAGACCCCCCAAAAGAGACGAAGGAAGAAAACGCAACTGAAACAGGTTTAGGTATGGTTGATGAAGTTTTATCAATTAGTATTGGTTCACGTCATGATCAACAATGGTTATTAGATTCTGGTGCTTCAAACCACATGTGTCTTCATAGACATTGGTTTATTACTTACCAGTCTATAGATGATGGAGTAGTTTACATGGGAAATCATATTTCATCTAAAGTTGTGGGAATTGGTAGCATTCAAATTAAGATGTTTGATGGAACTGTTAAAATACTAACTGATGTAAGACATGTACCTAAGCTTAGGAAGAACCTAATCTCTTTGGGAGTCTTAGACACAGGAGGTTACAAGACTATTGTTCAAGGTGGATTTATGAAGGTCTATAAAGGAATTCTACTGGTTATGAAAGCAAAGAAGGTTGGTAACCTGTTTATGTTAGAAGGGAGGACTGAATCAGATCATGCGACAACGGTATCTAAGAACGACAATGATTATGTTCGATTGTGGTATCAACGGTTGGGTCATATGAGCGAATAAGGATTAAAGGTATTAACTGATCGCAAGTTACTTCCTAGTCTAAAGTCTTTAAAGTTAGATTTCTGCAAGCATTGTATTTATGGAAAACAGAATAGGCAGAGATTTCAAACCAGAAGACACACCAGTGAAGGAATCCTTGATTATATCCATTCTGATGTTTGGGGACCATCCCCTACTATTTCATATGGAGGATCATCGTATTTTGTAACTTTTATAGATGATTTCTCTAGGAAGGTGTGGATCTATATGTTAAAGAGTGAGGCTAATGTATTTACAATTTTCAAGCAGTTTAGAGATTTAGTAGAAACGAGCACTGGTAGATCCATTAAATGTTTAAGAACTGATAATGGTGGTGAATTTACGTCAATGGAGTTATAGAATTATTGCAAGTAATTTGGGATCGATAGGCATAAAACCACTATCTATACTCCTCAGCAAAATGGAGTTGTTGAACGCATGAACATGACTCTTCTAGAGAGAGCAAGGAGTATGCTTAGTAATCCCAATTTGCAACAGGAACTATGGGCAGAAGCAGTAACTACAACTTGTTATATGGTGAATAGATCACCATCAACAGCAATAGAGTGCAAGATTCCTGAAGAGGTATAGACAAGTCACCCTTGTAATTATTCTAATCTTAAAATTTTTGGTTGTGATGCATATGCTCTAATTCCGAAACATCATCGTTCTAAATTAGATCCAAAATAAAAAAGGCTTATTTTTGTTGGATATGGTGATGGTATTAAGGAGTACAGGTTGTGGGATCCTACTTCCCACAAGATCAACATTAACAGAGATGTAATATTTGATGAATCATCTCTCATCAAATCAAATGTAGATGTTTAAATGAAACAGGAAGAAGCACCAAAGTATCAACAAATTCAACTTGAAACTAATGAAGGTGAACATTTCAGAAGATGTTCATGAAGAGTTTCTTGTAGCAGAGGAAGACATGGTTGATGATGACAGTCAACAAATTGTGGATGAGCCACAAACTTCCCTAAGGAGGTCTACACGGGTCAGAAATCCTCCAAGAAGGTATGATGATTTTGTTTCATCGGTTTCTTTAAGTACTAATGATGATGAACCTTCATGCTATCAGGAAGCTGTGAAGGGTTCAAACAATAATAAATGGAAAGAAGTGATGAAGGATGAAATGAAAGCATTAGAGAGGAATGCTACATGGGACCTGGTAGAACTTCCAAGAAACAGGAAAATTGTAGGTTGCAAGTGGTTCTACAAGCTAAAGAAGGGTTTTGATGATAAGGTGGAAAGGTACAAGGCAAGGATGGTTGTGAAAGGATATTCTTAGAAAGAAGGTTTTGACTTTCATGAGATTTTTTCACCAGTTGTAAAAACTGTTTCAATTTGAATTGTGTTAGCATTAGTTGCATTGCTTGATTTGGAGTTGGAGCAACTAGATGTTAAGACTGCTTTCTTACATGGATATTTGGATATAGAAATTTACATGGAACAACCGAAAGGGTTCGTTCAGAATCGCAGAAATAAATTTGTTTGCAGGCTCAAGAAATCATTATATGGTCTGAGGCAGTCACCCAGATAATGGTACAAGAAATTTGACTCTTTCATGGTGAGCCAGAATTATACAAGGAGTGAGTATGATCATTGTGTCTACTTTAAGAAATTGAATAATGGAATATTCATTATCTTAGTATTGTACGTTGATGATATGCTTTTAGCCAGCAAAAGCATAACTGAGATCAATAGGTTAAAGGCTCAGATGGTTGGGACGTATGATATGAAATATCTAGGAGAAGCAAGGCAGATTTTGGGCATGGAGATATTTAGAGACAAGAGGAATGATAAGATTTGGTTGTCACAACATAAGTATGTTGAGAAGATACTTTTGAGGTTTGGTATGAATGATGTGAAACCAATTTCAGTCCCTTTGGCTTCCCATTTTAAGCTTTCTTCAAGTTTATGTCCAAGTACAAAAGAAGAAAAGGAATATATGTCTCGAATACCATATGCTAATGCAATAGGAAGTCTAATGTATGCGATGGTTAGTACAAGGCCAAACATTTCACATGTAGTTGGGGTTGTCATAAGGTTTATGGAAAATCCAGGTAAAGAGCACTGTGCAACAGTGAAATGGGTGCTTCAGTATCTGAGGGGCACAAGTAATTACTGTATCACCTATAATAGTGGTCGTGAGTTAGTCTGTGGATATGTTGATTCTGATTTTGCAGGTGATTTGGACAAGAGAAGGTCGACTTGAGGGTATGTCTTTACTCTTGCAGGTGGAGCTATTAGTTGGATGTCAAAGCTACAGAACATTGTCACTTTATCCACTAAAGAAGCAAAATGTGTAGCTGCTTCACATGCTTGCAAAGAGGCAGTTTAGTTGAAAGGGTTGTTTGGTGATTTTGAAAGGATGCAGGACAAAGTAAAGTTACTTTGTGATAGTCAAAGTGCTATTCAATTGGATAAGAATCCAGACTATCACAATAAAACAAAACATATACCATTCAAGTACCATTTTGTAAGACAAGTCATCAATGAAGGTGGAGTCTCTCTTGAGAAAGTGCATACAAAGGAGAATTGTGCAGACATGTTCACAAAACCAGTATTGTTAGAGAATCTACGATGGTGCTTGGCTTCTCTTGGCTTGCAAAAAAGGTGATGAACAAAGAAAGAGAAAGGTATCAGGTTAATTGTTGTCAAGGTGGAGATTGTTGGAAACTGGTGACAACGAATTCTTCCATGAATAGGATTTCAAATCCTATAATCCAACGTTGGTTGTAACCAAAATGACCAAGTTAGAATATGGATGAGATTACATTTAATAATAAGTTTCTAATGTATATTGCTTTAAATTGATGTATGCCCATATAGGCTGAGGTGAGAGAGATGATTGTAAGCCTGTTGTAATCTCCATTAGTTGAATAATAAGACAACTGATGCCTATGCTTGGTGGACGTAGCCCAATGTTTGGGTGAGCCACATAAATTGTTGTGTTTCTTGTCTACATTTATATTAATTGTCTTATGTGATATTTTGTGTTTTTGCATTAGCAAATACAACAAGTACTTGATCTCACTTCCCCTGTTTCTAGGTTGGGAAGTCATGACCTTTCGTGGTTTACAAATATGACGGCATTAAAACAACTTTATCTCAACGAAATAGATCTCTCAACAACGTCATCCTCATGGGGGAAATCAATAAGTCTTCTTTCTTAGCTCAAAAATATTACAATATTAGGTTGCAGACTGACGGGTTCCATTCCCGCTTCATTGCAGAAACTTACATCACTGGAAATTCTTCATATGGATGGAAACAATTTTTAGTATGAATTCCCTAGTTGGCTCGCAAATACGAATACTTTGGTCTCTCTGCAAATATACAATGAAAATCTCTATGGATATCTCTCGTTTGAGCGTCTATCTCAGCTTCCTCACCTGCAAAGGATTTATTTGTTAAATAATAAAATATCCAGAAACGTTTCTTGGATTTTTCAAGCAAAATGGAAAAATCTAATCCTTTTCCACATGTCAAACAACAGTTTGTATGGCTCCATACCAGTTTTTATAGGAAATCTATCATCTATGACTGAGCTCTGTATATTTTTTGGTTTGTTATGGATCTGTTGTGTGACAATGGGGGTGGTGGGAGGATGAACTTGCCCAGGAAGAAAGAAATAATGGAGCGAGAGCCTTCTACAAAATCTCAGAGCATTCTCATATCTGGCATTCAATCTTGTTATTTTTGCATTGTTGTTATATTTGATGACCTACTACTTCACATTGCCCAACATTTTGGGATGGCTACTCTGGCTTAGGTACCGAGCAATTGAGGGTAGCGTGTATGGGTTAAAGCACATGAATGTTGGCACCCTGCATTCAGTGATTTCTCTTGGCTAGATGACCCAGTTGGGCTTCTTGTCCATTCATTCCTTATTGTGCCCTATTTCTCCAGGAAATACAGTCATCGAGTTTGTTGATTTCTTTTTCCCTATTAAAAGAGATTTATGCTATATTAATTTAATATTAGAAATATAGTCATTTGAGCATCGTGTAGGTCATGGCTATGCTTCAACAATGAAAGATATTTCTCTTTTTCTTTTTTAGGAAGTGGATATGCACATGAACAAAAACCTCTAAAATGGGTTTTTAGATCTGTACATCTACTTTTCTCTATATCTAAGCTACTCTAGTATTATTTCCAATTAATTTTCCCCCCCCTAGTGACCGAGGATGGACTGAGAGGTAACATTTAAGGTCTACATCAGTAGGATCACAACATAATTGAATAAGCAAGTTTATATTGTTTCAAAGAATCTTCTATCGATGTTCAACATTGATTGTCAATTTATAAATGGTGTTGAACCCAACGTTCTTCAATAGTTTTTATAGAGATTGTAACTTGTATCATTTTCTTATTTGTAGTTTGAAGTGAGGATGTTTTATAATTCATCATACCTAATTTGTTTTTTTTTTGTCGCAGGTGCCAACATGTTTCCACCAGCTTGTACTGAATATTGAATATTCACTGGATTAGTTGCAACTAGGGAAGCCTCCAGGACTACAGACTACATACAGAATCTTGAAAACAATTCCATGGGAAGTGGGATTCTCGACATGTGTAACATTCATGATATATCTTCGAAATCATCAGCTATATGTTCGACTATTATAGAAAAGTTGAGATTCGTAGTTGTAATTCATTTTGCAGACCATGGATTTAAATTGGTTTTAAGTCAGGCCATGGATGACGAAAATGAATCCATCATATGATCAGGGCCAGGAAACAGTTTTGATGTAGTTTATTTTCTCAAGTTCCCTCTCTTGGTAGCCGATTAGAAAAATCCCATTGGTCATAAGTCCTTGGATCAAAGTATTCATGAACATATAGCCCTAATTATCATACAACTGGTATTTTTGTTTATAAGCATCTAGAGAGTGGAAATGATGTTCCATATTAAGAAAACACATTGAATTTGAAACATAATCTCAGTATAACTACCGATGTCGCCAACGACGCTATGAAAATAGGGCAGTCATATGACGAACATCAACAAATCCTATAGCCGGAAGTCTAAAAAATAACAAGATTTTCAACTAATAATTGTACACCAGATATGTCTTCGATGACTATTTTTCCAGGAGAAATAGGGGACAAGAAGGCACAAATGGAGAATAAGCCCAATTGTGTCATCCAGCCAAGAGAAATCACTGAATGCATAGTGCCTGCATTCATGCGCTACCCATACACCAATCAACACGCTCCCCTTAGCTGCTCAGTACCTAATCCAGAGTAACGACAACGAATGCAACACCAATGCAATAATAACAAGATCAAATGCCAGATATTGGAATGATATGAGACTTTTCACAAGGCTCTCGTTCCATTATTTATTATGCCAGAGGTGTTGAGTAGGGCTTGATGGAGAAAGGATAGGAAGAGCCTTTTCCTTCCACTACAAGATGAAGGCAAGATGGTGGTGCTGCCTCCTCCACTGCCTTTATCACTACCACTACGCCCCACCTTCTTCCTCCACCACCTTTCCATGTCTAAACACAAAATCATCGACATTTGGCACATGTTGATACGTTGAAAAAACAAATGAACATGGCACTTGAAAATAGTTTGCAGACAGGTTTCATTCACTTCAGATACACGTACATGGAGATTGGTAGTATGTTGTGGATAGACGATGAAAGGCTCTAAAGAAACATCCCCTTAAACAACGTCTTCAACGTAATAAATGGCTACTGCGTGTCCGTGTAACACTATCATCACGTCTTTATTAAAACATCTATTAGACGCGCTATATGTATAAGATTTAATGTGTCATCTTTTGGGTGGTGTGAGAAGGTGTATTTTGGAAAACCATGATGCATCATTACATGAGCGGACACCCTTGAACTATTCACTGTGCTCAATTCCCATGAATCAAGGTCCCCCCTACCTAAAACGTTGAGATCAAACTTAAGGGGGTTAAAGCTTTGACTGGTTTGTGAACGTCCATGACCACAAGTTTCCCTCAATTCAAGCTCCATTCCCCTTTCTTTCTTGGTAATGGGATAATCAGTCAGGTCCTCATCCTCCCAACCTTACCAAAGTGAAGTGCCATCATCGTGCTTTTGTGGAGCTCCAAATGTGTGTGTGTGTGTGTGTGCACCTTGAACTAGACCTCTTGAATGAATTTTTGTAGTAATTTGACCCTAGCAGATTATAGGTTGATGCTACCAATGACTTACGAAAGGGATTTGCGATGCTTGCCATATTCAGGGGCACCTGTCAGACTTAATAGATGGGTTTCCCCTTGTCCGCAACGTGTGTGTATATTTCTTCTATAGGGATAATCTTGGTTCTCCTTGGTGGGTCACTAGAGAACAAAGACTCCACCAAATCAGACTACATTGAACCAACGTAGTGAAGGAGACCGATGGATTTTTATTCTCTTGAACCAATTGAACTAGAGTGACTTCCTTTGGCTAGAGAACCAGAGCTCTAAACTAATTAAACCAAAATGTATTCCTTCGGTTGGAGAACCAAAGTGCCAAATAAATTGAACTGGAGCGACTTCCTTTGGCTGGAGAACCAAAGCGCCAAATCAATTAGACTGGAGTGACTTCCTTTGGCTAGAGAACCAAAGCACCAGCCCGTAGGTGAACCAATGTCCAAGTGAACTAGAAGAATGAGATTGACGAGGAGAAACGTTCAAGAATATGAACTCAATATTTGTTTGCCTCATTCCTTGTAGTAGAAATTGAGACTTGTTGAGAGTAGAACTTGAGTCTTGTGGCTAGAAAAGAAGAAGAAAACAACATCCTCTTAAGTTGCACTATAATCATAATCAAAATCGAGAGCATGAGTGTGGGAACTATTAAATTCCTTGTGAGCAAGGGATATCTAGTGTGGTTGTTAAATAAAGATTTCATTCGTTATAGGAAGGGGATATTTTTTGGAGTATTCACCAAGACTGAGGGGTGGGGAGGGGCAGGGGGGGGGTCATTATTGAACAATTTTTACGATTTTCAATCACAACTTGTAAACATTACATCATAAAAATGGGTCCACTTAGAAACTGGGTCCACATAACTATCCTAGGTCCGCATGGGTCCACATATAAACCCCAACATCACTTCTTAAATTTATCTCAAACAATTGTTTGGGACTAGTTTTTGGATTATTCACAAACCCTAACTTCCAACAAGTATAAATCCATACCTATAATGAATCAAGGTCTAAAAATTGAACCCAATATTATTTGATATCTTCTTTGAAATTCCATCAAAGTTTTTCTCCTTGATTCGTCATTGAAAAAGAGATATAGAAAAAATGGCAAACCTTCTTGAATTTTGTCCTATTATGGAGAGTGAACTTGTACAACATGCCACATGCTCAATGTTTGATATCGAATTCTGAAACTCACATACAAAAGACTGCCGACTGTACTATTTCCAATGCAATTGGTCTCATAGAATTTGGATCCTCTATGAAGAAGTTATGATTGTTTTACCTGGAACACTTGTTTGAGACTAGTTACAGGACTAGTAAAAAACCCTATCTTCCACAGAGTGTATCTCCAAAAGTACAATGACCTAGAAGCTGAAATTCGTATCGCAGGTACCTTGATATGTCTTCTCAATAGCCTCCAAGTTTTACTTTTTGAATCATTATAGAAAAAAAGTTATAGTGAAAATTACATGACGACCTTTAAAGAACATACCTTAGAACACGTCATCACAAGACTTCATCTTCCCTTAGAATTTATCCCTTCTTCACTTCATATTCATGTAACATCCTACTTTTGCGCACACCTGATTTGACTTATTCTTTGAGAACACTTGCGTGCAAGTGATCCAGTTCATTATATGATTGACTTTTTCGCTTATGTATTATGATGATGTTGTGGATACGATGATACATTATTTGATTATATATGTGTCGACAAGTGCTATTGACTGGTTTCTCCTGAGTGTGTAGAACTTTAGACAACTTGAGGATGTCGATGGCATCGATGGGATTTCTTGGACTCTAGATCGATTCAAGGAGTGGACTGTTTGTGGTTTGAGTATTTATGTTATTGCATATGTGATATATGACTGGTATATTATGATGTTGTTGATGGATCACTGACATGTTTTGTTGATGGATGCAAGATAATGATTTCTTGCTAATCAAACTCACATTTGGAGTTAGTGGGTCATGCACGACAACCAAATATGTTGAGGGAGAGGTGTGGCAACATCCCTGCCACAACATACTAGCACTCCTGTCGTGGCTCAAACTGTAGGTTAATGATTACCTAGTTCGAGAGATCCATGATGTCGTGAGGGTAGACTGAGACAGTCGCTCACAAAGATTCTAAGGGGCGTGCAATAAGGCATGGTACTTATTTCTTAGAGGCCATTAGTCTCCCACAAGGTTGCCTAACGGTGTATTGACTCCAAGGGCAGATGTCTACCAAAATCAGTCAAAAGGCGAGTGACACCCTTGGAGCACGTAGTCTGTCTTGAAGGGCACGTCGCATAAATGAAACATGAATAAAGATGAGTGGCACCCTTGGAGCACATAGTGCGTCTTGAAGAGAACCTCACAGTTCTTAAACACATGTGAGTCAATGAACCTAGGTGCCTAGAAAACAATGTCTTATCTTGACATGGTCAGCCTTAAAATAATCATGTATCAATAAAAGTTTATTAATTATAACTTTCCTCTTAAAAATTTGCTAACCCTAGTTGAAATTAAAGCCTAGGTCTAAGTAGGATATGAGGAAAAAATTTAATTAAGGAATTAATAAAAAGGGGAAAAATCAAATTTAGAATTAAAGGGGGATTAAATTATAAAAAAAATTAATTGTTGTTTATGTGCAAAACTTGTTAAATTCGAACTTAGACAAAAAGGGGAAATTAATTGCTAAAGGAATGTGGAACATAGAAGGGAATCTAGTCTAGAGAACTTTCCTAAATTGAACTCAACTAAGCTTTAAGAAATGAGTCAGTCATTAAAGGAATGTGAGGGAATAATGAGACATTGAGGAGCATTTTTAGGAATGCTTTTAAATGGGTGAAGGAAATGGAAAATTTAATTTAATTAAATAAATAAATTTCTGGTGCAACTAAGAGATTGGGTGGCAAGTGTACGGGGGAGAATATTTCCTAATAATTTTTTAATAAAACTAAATTAATGTGAAAATGGAAACGTCACTAAGAATAAATCTATAAAAGAAATGGAGAGGAGGGGAATGGATCACGACTGGTAGGCGTAAGGTTACGCTGTCGATTTTTTTCTTGACTGATTTTTCTCGTGGGAGTTGGAATGACCAGCTCAATTAAAGAGTGGTAGCTCGACCTTGCGAGGTGAGCTGGGAGCTAACTTATCTCTGGGAGATAATTTATCTCTGGGAATTGGGAGCTCATTCAGGCGGTATTAGCTCTGGCGAAACCCATGAGTCTTAAAACATGTCCATCTAAGGTTATCCTTTGTTCCTATTGTCAGGCTTCGGTATTCAGATATTTCCCAATCAGAGGTTTTTGCATTCTTTGCAAAGAGACAATCCTCCACCCAGTAAATTTTCGTTTCCACAGAACCCTTTTCCTCTAAATGTTAGTCAGATCACATTCACAGAGACAAATGTGGTATGAAGGAAAATTCAAAAGCTTTCCTACCACTAAGTTCATAACTTCATTCCTCAATATACAATATTTAGGATCTGTATGATTTTGTCATATGCTATGACATTAGTTGCGATTACGCTCTTCCTATACATTTATCCCTTGTTGTTGGTGTTGGGATTCGATTATTATCCCTGCGCTTATTTTGTTCTCCATTTGTGTGGATGGGATCCCATCTTACAACTATCGCTATGCATTCGATGTCTGAGAAAAAACAAATTATAAGTGGAGCGGTACTACCTGAACAATCATGTCCCTCAACTATTAGACATAGGTAGTGAAAAAGGGAACCCGTTGCCAATCTGGGATCTTCTCTTAAAGTGAAGACCAAGGTGGATATTGCACCCTACAATGGACAGAGATAGAGGCCAGAAATAGGAATGATGATGCATGGCATCCCACGGATAGTCAGGAGCATTCAAGGCTTCTAGAATATCTTCATCTGAGTTCAAATTATGGCTACTAGAGCCAAGGGTGTCGGATTCGACCGTTGAGGTGGTTGAAGAGGAAACAAAAAGATATTGGCAAAACCCATGAGAAAGATATTGATGGTTCAGTCTTATCCTCGGAACATAGCCCCCTTCATAAGAGGAAGTTATTCACCTTGTGGGATGTTGACATCTATGAAGACGACTTTCGCAACATTATGAGTCTTCGAAGCGGACGAGTGGTTCGATTTATGAACAGGATGTAAACCGTTCGAATTAATTCTGTAATGAAAATATATTTATTTATTGAATTGAAATCTGTGGATTTTTTATCATTCAGGCATATGATAGCATTATTTTCTGACAAACCAATGTTTCCGTTCAAAAAAAATAAAAACTGGAATGACAACGTTATCTCTGAAAGACCAACATTCCGTTCTTTAAAAAAAATAAAAATCGTGGCGACAACATATCTCCTGACATTCCAAACATTCCCATTCTTTAAAAAATAAAAAAATGGAGTGACAACGTTATTTTCTGACAGACCATCATTCGGTTCTTTAAAAAAAAAAATCTTGGTGACCGCACAGTTTTAATCAAATTTTGTGGCAGCAGTTTCTCCTGTCAGGCCCGAACTCGATTTTCTACTTGTTAACCTTCTAATTGACAATGATAATGACAATTGAATAAGTTTTACTTTTATTAAAATTTGCTCGAGATGTCTAATTTTTAATGAATTAATGAACAGATTTTTCGGTACCTTATTGTAAACTTAGTTAAACACCTTAAGGGTCTAGGATTCCATAAGGTTCATAGCCTCTAAATATCCAATGATATTGTTCATTGATTCTTTTACTATCATTTCTCTTATAATGATTAAATAATCATTATTAGTTTATTGATGTCTAATTTAACATGTTCATCCGAAACGGGTATAGATGACGAATGATGACCTTGTGGGGAGGGTTCTAAGGTTGGTTAAGTGTCTACTTCACCATGATGTTAGAATGCCTTCGTTCATGGATTCCATATAATAAATGATAGTTTAGATTGTTAGACTTCTTGCGCCTCTGGAATTCGCGTTATAACAGATAGTTTAGATTGTTAGACTTCTTGAGCATTTGAATTTGTAATAATGATGGTCTTAGGCTTTAGTCTTTTAGCGCATAAAATTTTTTATTATGATGAATGACCAATTAAATAAAATAAGCGTTGTGTGCATTGATTTTAGTATGACGTACGTCGTGTATTTATCAGACCTCTTGCGCACCACGATAATCAAAGTGTGGAGTGTTGCTAAGTCATAGGACTGCTCGCGTTATGAAATTTGTCTAGATGATGATTTAGAATCTATGTATTGCACCCTTAATTGTAAATATTGATGGATTAATAACAAGTTTTCCCTTGCTACCTCAAATATCCATGTTGCTGGATTGAATTAAAATTTGGTAATTACCTTGCACCTGGATTAAATGTGATGTATGGATGATGGTGGTTTAGTTTACTATTTGTGCCTTAAAAATAAATTGATTACGCTTTCGATTACTCGCGCACAATGTGACTATGGGGATGCAAGAATTCCTAAGTGCTTAGATTAACTGCTCTCCTTGTAATGATGTTGACTTATTCCAATTCAATACCTGGATCGCACATGCATCTTAGATGTTAATGACAACTTGTGATAGAATTTATTGATTGACTTCTTTGCACATTTAATGTAATCGATGATTTACTAGCGCCATGGATATTACTGTGATTAGTATTGGGATATTGGCATGCATTGTTAATGATGGTGCATGTTTTGATTTAGCAAATAAGATTAAATGCACACTTGAATTTTGTATTGTATAATGTTTAGATCTTACTCTTCTTGCACGCTTTGAAAAATTATTGTAACAATGATGGTTTAGATGTATTAATTCTTGCACGCATTGGAACAATTGTTGAATTGGGTTGACTTTGTTGCGCCTTAATTTTATGTTGTGCAAGACTTATTAGTAACTAGTTTTATCTCACACTTCATTTAAGTTGGCTTGGGAAAGTGTGAAATTATTTACTCTAGCGCGCAGGGATTAATTGAATATCAATACATGTGATTGATGGGGTGATGGTGTCACTCTTATTATGATGTTTTATTTTCCAAACGCCGCACTAAAATAAAAACAAATTGACCTGTTGTACGTTGCTTGTTGTCGTAACAGCAGGGTTGTTACATACGGTATCAGAGCGGGTTCAACCCTTCGACTATGGATAGTCACGCTTTCCACTAAATTATACACTTGAATTATTAAATTAGCACTAATTAAAAATTTAACCTGTCAATGAGTTACTCATGGTTAGAGGATGCCGTAAAGATCCACGATGTGGTGCCAGGGGAGAAGGCACGACTCATCTAGTAGCACCTGCATCAGAGGAATCCAACCCCTAAGGAGAAGAACAAGTCTTGAGAATGAGAAGATTCCCGTGCAAGATGCATTGGGTCTGACAAGGTCCTTCCAGATAATATCGAAGACTTTGACTAACCGTTTGTACTAAGATAAGGCCAAGGTGCCCATACCCTTGAGGGTCCACAAGGCGCCCCAACCAGTACTGGTAGCATTCTTATGGAACTCTAGAATTTTAAGTTGTAGCATTTACGAGTGCCACGGACGACTCAACCATCGAGGCATGTCTGGAGAACAAGGCGATGTGCTTTGCACTTTGCGGTTATGACCTCCACCACAAAGGTCCGCATGGCGGTCTTCGGCTAACGAGGAGTGCTCTTCTAAGGTGGAAGATGCTCTTACCTCAACTAAACATGGTCGTCGGAGCCATTTCATGGGAACAGTTTCAGGAGAAGTAATTGTCAAAAGAATTCATTGAGCGCCATCTCGATGAGTTACACGCCTTACGACAAGGTGGTCATACAGTGCCAGATTATGAGACCATATTTATGGAGCTACTTAGGTATGCCCTGTATCTTAATAGGGAGAAGCTGGACGTCAACAAGTTCAAGTTCGGCCTTAACTTGAGCTACGTGCAAAGGTGAGGATCTAAATGCCTCGGATGTTGCATGAAGCAGTCCCATAGGCCTCATAGTTGAGAAGGAATTGACTGCGGGAGTCCGGCCAGGAATCTTGCTAGACCATCTGGACTAACTACATTTGGTGCGTGGCAACATCAGACGCCAACCAGACAAGACATCTCGATATCAATATACATCTCTAGAACCCTTGTTCAAGAGACCACGACTACGGGTTCCTCAACAGAGAACCCCTACAAGGGACCACCACTTCAACAACAACAACAACTATAGGGCCTGTTTAGCAGAACAAACCTGGGATTTTAGGTTATAGGGCCATCAACTACTACTTCGAGGACCCGGAGTACTATACTGAACAACAGATGCTGGCATGTGGAGAGCCACATCACCAGGGCAACTGTCCGGTTAAGAGGGCCAAAGCGGCCAAATCTATAGGACCCACTACAGTTGGAGATTTGGGCAAGTCCCATAGGATTCACACAACAGTGAATAATCGCCAGGTCGAGTACCAAACCACTGTGCTCGAGACGTTAGGCACTTTCTCCAACCAAACTTTTTCTTTTGGATAGAACTAGGTACTATAGAGAGCATGCACAAGGATGCAAGTTATATGCATTTTTAGCACTGAACGTTAAGGGTGTGGTAGAAGGATTAGCTAACCTTTCGGTAGTACAAGAATCGTCGATGTGATTCCCAGAAGTATTACCAGGTGTGTCACCCAAAGCTAAGACAAAATTTTCCATCGACTTAATATGGAACTAAACCGATAGCGAGAACACCTCATCATGCGTCGACCTATGTGTTATAAGAGTTGAGATGCAACTGAGGGAGTGTTGGACCTAGGACTTACGTCCAAGTGTGTCACCATGGGATGCGCCTATTATTCTCATATAGAAGAAGGATGGGTCGTGGAAGAATCTTTGTTGACTACCATCTTTGAGTGAGGCAACTTTCAGGAACCTGTCTTTGTTGCCAAGTATAGACACTTTGCTTTATTAAATGAAAGGTGTGACAATGTATCCAAGATTGATTGGAGATCGAGTTATCACCAGTTACGAATTAGAAAGGACTATATTCCTAACACCGCTTTCAAAATGTGGTTTGGACACTACAAGTCACCGTTCTGACTGACAAACTCCCCAGGGGTATTCATGAGCTTGATGAACGGGGTGTTCCTTGAACACTTGGACAAGTTTGTTCAAGTAATCATTGACGATGTTTGGATATAATCTCGAATGAGGGAACCATGATGAACATTTTCTCCTACTACTATAGTGTCTATGAGAGAACAATTTTTTTTTGGGAAACTGTCAAAATGCTCTTTTTGGGCATGCCATCTCTGGTGAAGGTATCGTTGTGGATCGATCAAAGGTAGAGGATATCATGGAATGAACTATGCCGACGAATGTCATATAAGTGCATAGCTTCATGGTTTTAGCGGGATATTATCGATAGTTCATCGAGGGTTTCTCGAAGTTAGCAAATCCGATTACGAAATTGCAAAAGAAAAATGAGAAGTTTGTATGGACCGAGAAATGCATGGAAGTATTTCGAAGGCTCAAGGAGTTTTTGGTGACAATGTTGATACTAAGGATCCCTGACATGAACGAAGACTTATTGATATGCCCAGCTGCATCCAAGGAAGGCTTAGGCAGAGTCTTGATGCTAGACAGTCAAATCATCGTTTACATCTCGAGAAGTTAAGGAATCATGAGGATAACTACGCGATGCACAACTTGGAGTTATTAAGCACTGTGTATTCCTAGAGAGTGTGGGGACACTACTTGATTGGACAAAATTTTGAACAAAAAAAAATGGACCACTGTGGTTCGCAACACCTTTTTACGCAAAGTGGCTTGAACGCGCGACAAGGGCGTTGGTCTGAATTGCTTAGCGAGTACGATTTTGAGATTACCTACATAAAAAGAAATGTGAATAAAGTTGTGGATGCGTTGAGTCAAAGACCATGCATGTTGTTGGTGGTTCCTCTTCAGATGAATCTTCATGAAATGATTCTAACTATAGTGCGACGATGACTGGTATACGAGATTAAGGAACTCTATTGGACAAGACACCACATTGGTAAATTGAGGGAGATACTGTGGACAACGATGGATCATTTAGATATAGTACCGGATTTACTTACAGCCCAATGACGATTTGAGAAATTGGACCTTATACGAAGCTCATAGACCAGTGTACATGGCTCATCCATGAGTCATGAAGATGAGGATAGACCTTAAGCCATTATTCTTTTGGAAGGAATGAAGGAGGACATAGTCAACTACGTGGCAAGATGTATAGAATGTCAGCAAGTGAAGGATGGAAATAGACATCCAGAAGGATTACTACAACCACACGCTATTTCAGAATCAAAATGGGAGGTCATTTCGATGGATTTCATTGTTGGATTTCCGCTTACAGAAAGAAGACACGACTCGATTTTCGTCGTAGTTGACACTCTAATGAAGACTGTTCATTTTATCTTGTGCATACGCCGTATCAGGAACCTGGCATAGCTAGAGTCTTTCTCAACGAGATTGTGAGGTTGCATGGAGTACCAAAAGATTCATATCCAATAAGGGAATCAGGGTTTGCAAGATAATTTTGGATGATTTTCCCAAGAGGGCTTGGGAACACCACTGAACTTTAGTACAACATGTCCCTGAGATAGACACGCTGACCGAAGGAACGAACCAAAATTTGGATGGTTGAGTTGCATATGTGTGTGTTGGACCAAAAGAAATGTTGGGAATAGTTTTTGTCGTTGGCCGAGTTTGCATGCAACAACAACCATCAAGGTACCATTAAGATGGCACTATTGAGTTTCTCTACGGGCGACCGCATTGGATGCCTTTGAGCTGGGATAGACTTGAGGTAGGGGGTCCTTATAGAAACATAAGCGATCCAAGGAATGGAAGAACATGTACAAACGATAAGAAAAAGGGTTGGAATAAACGCAAGATCGACATAATGGTTTTGTCGATGTGCATCGCGTGACCATTTGTGAAGGGCCTAACGGCTAGGCATGCCTCATTATTTGAGGTGTATGCATGTTGTTTATCTTGTATTTGTGTGTGAATTTAGGTCAGTGATCCTACAGTTATGATTGACATGAGTTCTGGGTAAATTTTGGGTGAGGGTGTGCTCACGGTGGAGCCAATCCACATTCTGGACCATCGCATTCGAAAGCTACAACGTTGAACCGTCGATCAGGTCAAGGACCAGTGGGACAATTATATTCCACACTCGGCTACCCGTGAGGAAGCATAGATGATATGCGTCTTCAGTTTCCATTTTTTGTTTAATGGCTAGACCTTTAGATATTGTCAGATACTTTATTTATGTATTTATATACTATGAAACTTCGGGACGAAGTTTAAAGTAAGAGGGGGTGTATGTAACACCCTGCTCTTGTGCACACCTGATTTGATTTGATTATATGATTGACTGTTTTTCTTATGGATTATGATGATGTTGTGAATATGATGATACGTTATTTGATTATATATGTGTCGATAGGTGTTATTGACTGGTTTCTCCTTAGTGTGCAGGACTCTGGATAGCATCGATGGGCCTCCTTAGACTTTGGATCGAGTGAGCGAGTGGATTGTTTGTTGTTTGAGTATTTTTGTTATTGCATATGTGATATATGAATGGTATATTATGATGTTGTTGATGGATCGCTGACATGTTTCGTTGATGGATGCAGGATAAATAATTCTTGCTAATCAGACTCACATTTGGAGTAAGGGGGTCATGCACGACAACCAGAGATGTTGAGGAAGAGGTGTGGCAACAACCCTTCCACAACCTACTAGCACTTCCGCTGTGGCTCGAACTGTAGGTAAACGATTACCTAATTTGAGAGATCCACGATGCCATGAGGGCAGACTGAGACAATTGCTCACGAGGATTCTAAGGGGCGCGCAATAAGGAAGGGTCCTTATTCCTTAGAGGCCCTTAGTCTCCTATAAGGTCACTTGACGGAGTATTGACTCCAAGGGCGGACATCTACCAAAATCAGTCAAAAGGTGAGTGGCACCCTTGGAGCACGTAGTGCGTTTTGAAGGGCACGTCGCATAAATGAAACATGAATAAAGGCAAGTGGTACCCTTGGAGCACATAGTGTGTCTTGAAGAGAACGTCGCGGTTTTTAAACACATGTGAGTCAATGAACCTAGGTGCCTAGAAAACAATGTCTTACCTTGACATGGTCAGCCTTAAAATAATTATGTATCAGTAAAAGTTTATTAATTATAACTTTTCCCTTAAAACTTGTTAAGCCTAGGTCTAAGTAAGATATGAGGAGAAAATTTAATTAAGCAATTAATAAAAGGGGGAAAAATCAAATTTAGAATTAAAGGGGGAATTAAATTATCAAAACATTTAATTGTTGTTTATGTGAAAAACTTGATAAATTCAAACTTAGACAAAAAGAGGAAATTAATTGCAAAAGGAATGTGGAACATAGAAGGGAATCTAGTCTAGAGAACTTTCCTAAATTGAACTCAACTAAGGTTTAATAAATGCGTCAGTGTAATATTCCAGATATAAAAAGTATGAAGAATAGAAATAAAATGCTAGAAATGGCAGATGAACAACAATATAACCAGAACAACACCACAATAATACCAAAATGATACTAGAATAACACCAGAA
Source organism: Picea engelmannii (assembly GCA_009831015.1). NCBI lineage: Eukaryota > Viridiplantae > Streptophyta > Pinopsida > Pinales > Pinaceae > Picea > Picea engelmannii. The sequence continues at coordinate 479,245 of ML777505.1, forward strand.
AGAGCACTTTGATTACTGAGAGCAATGTTCACTTGCCTCTTTGAGTGGGAAACCTCTAATAGAGCATATCTCTATTACAATAATACCCAAGACAAAAGTTATCATACCCTCGACTCCTATTTATACTAAATATGTCTATCAAAAGAACCATCTAGAGGAAGATCCTTCTAGAAGCGGAAGCTTCTATTAGGTCTTCTTACATTGGACTTATTCTTCTGTATTGCTAGGCCTTATTAATACTGACCTTTATTACATCAGAATATATTATTCTACCTACATGAGGGGTTATGTCCCTAACATTCCTCCCCCTTAAAAACAACCTTGTCCTCAAGGATTGAGATGTGGAAATTGCTACAGAATGGTATTTGGTTCCCAAGTGGCATCTTCTAGAGTTGTATCTTTCCATTGGACTAACACTTCCTTGATGGTTCACTGACGTAGACGATGCTCACACTAGTCCAAAGCTGCTTATGGAATTAGCCAAATGGATCCTTCTTCGTCCACCTTGGGAAGGTTGGTTTGAGTTTGGCACTTAGTTCCAATCACCTTCTTTAAGCAGGAAACATGAAAAACAAGATGGATCTTAGAATGACTGGGAAAAGCTAACTGATAGGCCACCTATCCCACAAGCTTGATAATGATATAAGGACACTATAATTTGGGCGCCAGTTTCTGACAATTGTCAGACTTAAGGGAATTTTTCTTGTAATGTTGCAGTCGAAGAAACACCTAATCCCCTTCTGCAAATTGATGTTCACAGTGACCTTGATCTGCTTTTTGCTTCATGTGATTCTAGGCCATGACCAAATATCTTTGAGGGTACAAAGAATAACCTCTTGAACTGTAAGAATTTGGTCAAACGCTCAGACCTTTGAGACACCTAAAAAATATGAGAGAAATGAAGGTGGCTTTTGTCCATATACCGCTTCAAAAGGATTCATGCAAGTAGTTGTATGTTATGAAGTGTTGTACCACCATTCAGCTAGTGGTAACCATTGAGCCCACTAATTTTTCTTTTTTGAGGAAAAACACCTCAAATATGTTTCCAAAAACTTGTTGACAACTTCAGTTTGACCATAAGTTTGGGGATGATAAGTTGTGATGAGATGAAATTGGGTGCCTTGTAGCTTGAACAGTTCTTGCCAAAAATTGCTAGTGAAAGTTGGGTTGCGATCAGAAACAATAGAATGCGACATGCCATGCAGATTGAAGACCTGATCCATGAAAAGTTGAGCCACAGTGGATGTTGTAAATGGGTGTTGAAGAGCACAAAAATGAGCATACTTGGAAAGACGATCAACTACCACCATGATGACTGATTTATTTCCCGATTTAGGTGATCCTACAATAAAATACATAGAGATATCCCTCCAAATAGCAGGTGGAATCAGAAGAGGTTGTAGTGTGCCAGGAGATTTGATTGTTTCTCCCTTGTTACGTTGACACACATCACATTCAGACACAAAATTATGAATGTCCTGTTTCATACCGTCCCAGAAGAAAATAACGTTTGACCCTGTCATAGGTTTTGGTAAACCTGAAGTGCCCAGTTGTGGGTGTAGCATGAAGCTCAAAAAGTATCGTGGATTTACATTTTGATTATTTACTTAAATACAAACGGCCTTTGTATTGAAGCTCATCATGGATCCAAGAGTACCTTGGGGAAACTCGAGAATTGGACTTCATTGTTGTATCAGATGCGAGCTTTTGGGATCATGTAGCCATTCTTGGCGAACAGCTTGGAGCCAATCTGGTACAATGAAGGAGAGAGAAAAAAGGGACCCTTCATCTTCATATTTTCGAGAAAGTGCACCCACAACCACATTGTCTTTGCTTTTCTTGTAAATGATCTCATAATCATATCCAAAGAGCTTATTCACCCATTTTTGTTTCTTTGGGGAGGAAATGCGTTTTTCCAGAAAATACTTGAGGCTTTGATGATCTGTCTTAATTTGGAAGTGTTTTCCCAATAGATAAGGGCCCTAAAGATATCGACATGAAAAATAGCCAACATTTCCTTTTCATAGATTGAGTTTCCCAAATTTTACTCAGACAATTGTTTGTTGGTAAAGGCCAAAGGCCAACCCTCTTGCATAAGGACATCACCAATTACTTTCCCTAAAGCATCACACTCTAGGAAAAAGGTATTTGTGAAATCAGTAAGGGTAAGGAGCAGAGTGGTGCACATGGCCATATTCAAGGTTTGAAAATCCTGAGGATCTACTAGAGTCCAAGTGAAAGAATTCTGTTTAAGGAGTGCAATGAGAGGTGCCACAATATTTCCATAATTCTTAACAAACTTGCAATAATAATCTATTAAGCTTAGAAATCCACGTAAGATTTTGAGATTCTTTGGGTGAGGCCAGTCTTGCATAGCTTCAATATTTTTAGGATCCACCCTAACGTCGGCCTTGCCAACAAGATGACCCAAGTACTCGACTTTTGAGGCGCCAAAAGCACATTTAGATTGTTTTAGGAAAATTTGGTGTTGAGAGAGTAGATGTAGAACTCGATCCACATGAGCAAGATGGTTTGTCCAGGGTTTGCTATAAATGAGGATATCATAAAAAAAAACTAAGACAAAATGACAGAGAAAAGGCCAGAATACATGATTCATGAGGCTTTGGAAAGTGGAGGGAGCATTACACAATCTAAAGGGAATGACAAAAAACTCATAGTGGCCCTCATGAGTTCTAAAGGTAGTCGTAAGAATGTCTGCCTCTTTCATACGGATCTGGTGGTAGCGAGAACGAATATCAAGTTTAGTAAAAAATTGGGTGCCACTCAATTCATCCAAGAGGTCATCAATGACAGGAATGGGAAATTTGTCTTTAATGGTGAGTTTGTTGAGGGCGCGGAAGTCAGGACACATGTGCCAAAAACCTTCTTTATTAAGGAACATGACCATAGGAGAAGAGTAGGGGCTCATACTAGGGCGGATAACACATGCGTTGAGCAGTTCTTGAACCATTTTCTCAATTTCATTTTTTTGGGAAAAGGGGTGACGGTATGGACGTATATTGGGAAGAAGGCTTTCTGGGACAAGGGAAATGGAATGATCATGAATACCATGGGAAGGAGGGAGTCCCTGGGGAGTGGAAAAAACCACTTGATGTTTAGAGAGGATGGATTGGAGGTCTTGCGGCACAGAGGGTGTCTCAGTTGCTTGTATGGAATGGAGTTGGGAAATAACACCGAAATGACCTTTTTTGAGTAGATTTTCCATGTGATGGGAACTAATGATCTCAGGGGAATCGACGGTGATGCCTTGGAACTTATATTTTTTTCCCTCCTGGTCGAATTGCATGGTTAATTCCTTAAAATCCATGAGAATGGGACCCAAAATCCTTATCCAGTCTGCACCCAACACAATGTCACAACCTCCCATGTCAATAGAAAACGTATGAGATTTCATGTGGTAGACACCAATTTGGAGACACATTTTCAGAATTCCCTCCACATTTCATGGAACCACCATTGGCAATGATGATTTGGAAATTATTGACTGCACGGATATAGCAATTAGTTTCTTGGGCAATGCGGCGATGAATAAAATTATGGGTGCTTCCACTATCAACAATAATGATGACCTTCCTATGCTTGATGTAACCAATTATCTTGAGGGTTTGGGGAGCAGAGAATCCAGTGAGAGAATTTAGGGAAATGACCGGTTCTACTTCGGGAGGGTTTGAGGGAGGGGTTATGTCTGTGGGTTCAGATGACACAGACACAAGGAGAGCTTCAACATCCTCTTCCGAAACATCCTCCGAGATGGCCATAAAAATATTTTGTTCCTTACACTTGTGTCTCGAAAAATATTTGTCATCACAATTATAACAAAGGCCTTTGAGTTGGCGTTCAACCATTTTGGCCCTGGTCAATTTTTGGATCTTTAGTGGAGTAGAAGGAGGAGTGGGATTTACTAGTTTAGTGTAAGGAATAAAAAAGGATTTCCTATTTTGAGAAGAGACAACTTGTTGTGCTTCCTTATCTCTTTTAGTATCCTCCACCCAACTCTAAGGTCGATCCATGAGAACATGGGAACGAATTTCATCCTTGAGGCCACTGATAAAACATTCTTGGAAAAAAGCATCAGACATGTCCTCTGTACGAAAAGCCAGTTGCTTAAAAGAATTCATAAAGTCTTCCACTATTCCAAATTGTTTCAAATTTGTCAAACGACCTAAATGGTTGGTGTCAGTGTCAAAGCGTTCATAAAGTTCAGCCACAAATTTTGTCCAAGCAACATACCATTGGCCAGAATTTTTTCTCCATTGCCAACATTCTTGATCTATATGGAGAACACCATACCAGAGTTTGGCCAACTCATCTGTAATGTCATACAAAGAGAAATAATGTTCTATTTGAGTTACCCAGCCAGTGGGATCTGAGCCATCAAATTTGGTCACATCCACACACAGAAGGAGTAGGTCACGCTGAAAGTGATAGGGATGAAAATTATGGGAATGAGAGGAAGTTTCAACTTCGGTATAAAAATGTGGGTCAAATAGGGGAGGATCTGCAAGGATATGTAGCTTGGTGCAAATCATCGTAGTGAAAGATTCAAGCTGGGTAGTAATGTATTGTTTGAGGTCTTGTTTGAGTTCCTTGATTGAGGAGGCGATGGAGGAATGCATGTTTTTATTGATGGTGGAAATATTGGCATTGATTTGTCTCACTTCTTGTTGGCTCTATGTGAAATTAGATTGCAAGGTATTGAAGCGAGCTGCCAAATCTTGGCTACGGGTATGGGTCATGATGATGAGGGAACCGAAAATGGTCGGGTGGGGTCAAAACATTTGCTGAAAAATGGTAGGTATGAATGTGATAAGGGAAAAGAGAGAAATCCAATGGAATAGGTCTGAATAATACTGCAGTGATGAATTCCCAAATGCTTAATCAGGAAGAAATGTGTAGTGATTTGGCACCTCGAATGCAGGAGATACAGTTGTGTGGAAATAGATCTTGTCTGTTTTGTTTTTTTGTTTCCATTCCCAAAGGTTAGGTATTCAAGGGTTCTACAGACATCGGTTTTCCTGGTGCTATAGCTCTCTGATATACGTGCAGGGTCCAACAATAGTACTCGACCCAATATCTCAAGGCACCAACTAAGGATGATAGATCATGCCCTTAGTCGTACTACTCGACTACCTAGGTACTAGAGAGTATCTTCCTGAGTGTTTTTCTCAGTGGAACTATAGAAGTCAGGGGGCTCATCGATTTATTTAAAGAGGGCTTCAGGAAATCTAGGTCGATCTGTATATAAGTGTTGTCTGATGCGCTACCACTTGAAGGGGTACCAACATGGGTTACAAGGGTGGCCAACAGATGTGCACTTAAGTTCCACTTGTATATCCTATGTGTATGAATCCATGACCGCAGGTTTATGTGTGTAACAACATATATTTGTAGCTTAAAGTCGTGGGAATACGTCTCTACCCTGAAAAAAAATTAACCCACAATTTTCTGCTGAGGAAAGTGCTCTGATACAACTTGTAATATTATAAATATAAAAAGTATACAGAACATAAATAAAATGCTAGAAATGGAAGATGAACAACAATATAACCAGAACAACACCACAATAATACCAAAATGATACCATAATAACATCAAAAAGAGCACTTTGATTACTGAGATCAATGCTCACTTGCCTCTTCGAGGGGGAAACTTACAGCAGAGAAGAGCTCTATTACAATAATACCCAAGAAAAAAGTTCTCATACCCTCGAATCCTACTTATAATAAGTATGTCTATCAAAAGAACCATCTAGAGGAAGATCCTTCTAGAAGTGGAAGCTTCTATTAGTTCTTCTTACATTGCATTTATTCTTCCTTATTGCTAGGCCTTATTAATATTGACCTTTATTACATCATAATATATTATTCTACCTACGTGAGGGGCTAGGTCCCTAAAAGTTATTCATTAAGGGAATGTGAGGGAATAAAGGGACATTGAGGAGTGCTTTTAGGTGGGTGAAGAAAATGGGAAATTTGATTTATTTAATTAAATAAATTTCTGGTGCAACTAAGGGATTGGGTGACAAGTGTATGGGGGAGAATATTTACTAATATTTTTTTAATAAAACTAAATTAATGTGCAAATGGAAATGTCACTAAGAAGAAATCTATAAAATAAATGGAGAGGAGGGGAATGGATCATGACTGGTAGGCGTAAGGTTACACTGCCGATATTTTTCTTGACTGATTTTTCTTGTGGGAGTTGGGATTCCCAACTCAATTAGAGAGTGGTATCTCGACCTTGCGAGGAGAGTTGGGAGCTAGCTTATCTCTGGTTTTTTTGCATGGCCCCTTTTCAGCTCAGGGGGCTCAGGGGGAAGAAGAGTACCCCTAGCGTTGGCTAGGAGGTACCAATGAGGTCTCAGCAGTTAGCAAGCAAGGGTTGGATGGAGCGTAAGCGTGGGACAACGACTTTGGATCATTCGCCTAAGGTTATGGTACACCTTTAAATTTTCAATTGTAATTTAGTTAGAAATTATATATATATATATATATATATATATATATATATATATATATATTCATGTTTGTTGAAATCGTTGAATATATGTTATGGTCGGCAAGATCGCCTGATGTGGATAGCTAGGATTAATCTTGACGGATTGGTTCTCCCTTCTATCTCCGTGCCCTGGCTTAATTTGATCTTGCGCCTTGGATTTTTTGTATATAGTTGCACATTGGTTTTCTTACTCTTCGTGCGTAAGTGGTGGCCTGGAATTTTTCTTGGTTGTGCCATAATTTGTGTGAAGCCCTGTGTTTTCCTTCAAAATTTTAATTTATTTACACTCAGATTAAATGCGCTAAGAACCTTGTGCATTCCTCCTTTACTGCAAATTCCCTCTCTATGTTTTTTTCTTTTTCTTTTCATTCACTCAACATGTAATTTGCCCAGTAAGAGAATGACAACTCTGATTTTTTGCGTTGTTTGGCCATTGCCTCAGAATCTGAATTATCTCCTGACATTGAAGACATTGAAGGTTCTTTTTGTTGGAGGGAAGGAAAAAATGCAAGAGATCTGTAGGGAATTGTGAGCTCATTCGGGCGATATTAGCTCTGGTGAAACCCATGAGTCTTAAAACATATCCATTTGAGTTTAGCCTTTGTGCCTATTGTCAGGCTCCAGTATTCAGATATTTCCCAATCAAAGGTTTTTTCATTTTTTGCAAAGAGACAATCCCCCACCCAATGCCTTTCTGTTTCCACATAACCCTTTTCCTCTAAATGTTGGTCAGATCACTTTCACAGAGAAAATGTGGTATGAAGGAAAATTCAAAGCTTTCCTACCATTGAGTTTAGAACTTCACTCCTCAGTATACAATATTCAGGATCTATATGATTTTTTCATCTGCTACGACATTAGTTGTGATTACGCTCTTCCTATACATTTATCCCTTGTTGGTGTTGGGATTGGACTATCATCCCTATGCTTATTTTGTTCTCCATTTGTGTGGATGGGACCCCATATTAAAACTATTGCTATGAATTCGATGTATAAGAACAAATGGATTATTAAGTGGAGGGGTACTACCTGAATAGTCATGTCCCTCAAATATTAGACATAAGTAGTGAAAAAGTGAACCCATTGCCAATCTGGGATATTCTCTTAAAGTGAATACCAAGGTGGAGATTTCACCCTACAATGGACAGAGATAGAGGCCAGAAGTAGGAACAATGATGCATGGCATCCCATGGATAGTCAGGAGCATTCAAGGATTATAGAATATCTTGATATGAGTTCAAATTATGGCTACTAGAGCCAAGGGTATCAAATTCGAGTGTTGAGGTGGTTGAAGAGGAAACAAAAAGATATTGGGAGCTTTGGCGAAACCCGTGAGAAAGATATTGATGGTTCAGTCTTATCCTCAGAACATAGCCCTCTTCATAAGAGGAAGTTATTCAACTTGTAGGATGTTGACATCTATGAAGACGACTTTCGCAACAGTATGCAGGATGTGGAGTCTTTGAAGCAGTACAAGTGGTTTGATTTATGAACAGGATGTAAACCGTTCGAATTAATTTTGTAATGAAAATATATTTATTTATTGAATTGAAATCGGTGGATTTTTAATCGTTCAAGCATATTTTTCAAATTTTTGATGAAATATTTATTGAGATATTGTTTATAAACATTATGAAAATGTTATTTTATAATAAACCAATGTTTCTGCTCAAAAAAATAAAAGTTTGGAATGATAACGTTGTTGATTAAGGTTGGTTGTCATTGATGTCAACCCTTGAAGAAAGCCCCGTAGCACAAAGGTTTGGGTAATGGACCCAATATTGTTTGATGTAAATATGACTCATTATTGTTTTTTCATGGTTGATAAGAAGTAAATATGGATGAACTCCAAAGTGGTCCCCTTATGGCGAAAGCCCTCACTGGAAGATGCTTTGCGGAGTAAGAGAACCCATGCTTAATTTTGGAATAATGAGATGAAGGATAGTGAATTTGTCAGGGAAAATATCCTAAATGGATATTGCTTGTCATTCCATTTCCAGTGGTATGTATAAAGTCACATAACTCCTCACGGTTAGAGAGTTATGGCCATGAGAAGTTGGAGACCCCAGGTTTGGGTAATGGACCCAAGTTTGTTTGATGGATAATGTTATGAGTTATGATATATTTTTAGATAATACTATTCTATATGGATAGTAAATGTCATGCCATTTCGGGTGGTATGTCGAACGTCACATAACTCCTCATGGTTTGAGAGTTATGGCCTTACGAAGTTGGAGGACCCTCATATGTCATCTAGAAGCCCCAAAAGGTCAAAGTAGTCAAAGTGGTTTAAGAGATTTTAAAAGGTAAATAATAAAGTAAAGTAACGAGTGTATTATAATTCAAAGTGAATACAAAATAAATTATTTCAATAATAAATTTAATGGAGAAATCAGAAGTGGGTTAACCCTAAAATAAGGAAAGTGGGGCCAAGTGACCTAGAAGATGTTTTTAAGGAAGCTACTTGGAAAGTATAAATAAGAGGCAAGGATCTCTAATTTTAAACAAACTTGAGCATATTGAATATCTATAGGTGTCTGAGGTAATCAAGGATATGTAAGCCAAATTTCTGAGGGAAGGTGAAGAAAAGAAGGCTGAAATGCAAGGAAGGATAAATTCTTTTGATGGTGCTTTCTAAGGTATGTTATTTATAGGTCATCTCACCATTTTCGCTATAACTTTTTTTCTATAATGATTTAGACCGTGAAATTTCTATTCCATTGAGAAAACATATTCAACTATATATGTTAAAACAATTCATCTTGTGGGTCATTGTATTTTGGGAGTTACACTCCGTGGAAAATAGGATTTGTGGGTAGTCCTGAAACTAGTCAAAAACAAGTGTTTCGGGTAAAAATGTCATAACTTATTCATAACATATCCACATTCAGTGAGACCAAATGTTTGGGTTAGGGTACATTCTTTAGTATGTTGTGTAAGAGTTTCAAATCAATTCAACAAATATTTCATGTGGGGCACGCTCTACAAGGTCACTCTCTAGAATAAGCCAGAATTCAACAAGGTATGCCATTTTTGCTATAAATCCTTTTTTGAGAGGTTCCAGGTAGTGACACATGGAGGAATTTCATAAAACACATTGAAGAAAATTGTATATTATTTTCAGATCTTTATACATTACAGGTACAAAGTTATGATTGCTTCAAGTTAGGGTTGTTGACTAATCCAAAATTAGGCATGTGAGACTAAAGAAAAGTTTGATGAAAATGCTAGTCTCTTGTTGTTAAAGTTAAGGAAGGTTTGAAGGAATGTGATCATATACACCAGGTCTGTTACATAGCTACAAATCAGATTTGGATGATGAAATTGATGAGGGCTTTTGGTTGAGGTACATGTTGAGTACATGGTTGAGACAAGTAGTTGATGAGTTGGAACATACATAAGGTGTATAGTTGATGATGTTGGTACATATTGATGAGTCATAGTTGATGAGTAGTTGAAACATGATTGGCACATACTTGGTACATGGTTGGATGCACTTGTTTATGGTACAGGTTGATTACAAGTTGGTGCATGGTTGATGCACTTGTTTATGGTACATGTTGATTACACGTTGAGGTACAAGTTGATGCATGGTTCAGATTTATTGGTACAGGTTTATAGCGGTATATCTCACAGTGATAGTGTGATAGTGGTTCCATCATTCTACTTCTACTTCAGGGCGATTGGACGGGGCAATGACAGGTGGTTGTAGCCACCTTCCGGTTGTAGCCAGAGAACATAGGGGGTTATAGTCTCCTTCTAGTTATAGCCAAATAATTGGGGAGTTGGAGCTTCCCTCAGGTTGTAGCATGAGAAACTAGGGGGTTGGAGCCTCCTTCCAGTTGTAGTTGGAAAACAAAGGAATTTGGTGTTTCCAATGAATGTAATTCTTCAAGACATATAAGAAAAAGCATTCCGTGGTTTTCTCCCGATTTGGGTTTCCACGTAAAACACTGGTGTACTGTGTATGTGTGTGATTGTTTATTTCTTATTACTCATGATAGGATGATAATTCTACATTGATATAACATTTGAAGAAAAAGGATTATAATTATGCTATTACTGATTCACCCCCCCCTCTTAGTAATCCAACAATTGGTATCAGAGCAAGTTCCTTTAGAAATCAGTTTAACCACTGAAAGGTAGATCATGGAGAGTACCAACTCATATAAAAATGGAATACCATAGTTTTATGGACAAAAGTATTCTTTTTGGAGCATAAGGATGAAGACATATATACATGCACAGGGATTTCAAGTTTGGCAATCATTTGTAGATGGATACACAGCACCAGCAGTTCCACCAACAAATGACAAAGCAGTGAAACTCAGTGAGAATAATTCCAAAGCCAAAAATGCACTTTTGAATGGTCTCAGTGATATAGTATTCACCAAAGTTGCACATTGTAAATCTGCTAAAGAGATTTGGGACAACCTTTGAAATATTTATGAAGGAGATTCAAAAGTGAAAGAAGCAAAGCTTCAAACTTATAGAGGTCAGTTCGAACAACTAAAAATGAAGGAATATGAAGATATTGCAACCTACTTCTTACAAGTCGATGAAATAATGAATGCAATCATAGGATTGGGAGAAGAAATCGAAGAATCTGTAATTGTTCAAAAGGTACTAAGATCTCTTCCTATGAGATTCAACCCTAAGATATCAACACTAGAAGAAAGATCGGATCTAAATTCAATAATCATGGATAAACTGCATGGAATCTTCAGAGCATATGAGATGAGAACTGAACAGGAAAATCTAGATGTAAAAGAAGTAGCCTTCAAAGCATCCAAAAGATCAAAGCAAAAGAAAAAGGAACAAGAAGAATATAGAAACAACAACGACATCTCGGAAGATGATGAAGAAGTGGCCAAGTTCATCAAAAGACTGAACAAGGGAACCAATGGTAGGTATATAGGTAAGCTTCATTTTTTTTTTTTAATTGTGATGGTATTGTTCATTTTGCTAACAAATGTCCTCATAAGAAAAAGAGAAATGATGAAGGTTACTCAAAAGGAAGACAAACATATAAAGGTAAAAGAACTACA
>ML777505.1:490861-506011 GCA_009831015.1 Picea engelmannii
AATGTCCTCATAAGAAAAAGAGAAATGATGAAGGTTACTCAAAAGGAAGACAAACATATAAAGGTAAAAGAACTACAAAGAAAGTTTTCAAGAAAATATTTTGCACCAAAGAAGACATCTCATCATCAGATGAAGATGAAGTCGGTGACAGCGAAACAGGGAGAGTTCTATTCATGGAAGTAGAAGACTCTGATAAAGAAGACTCCGAAGAAGCATATGAAGAATAAATTCAAGAGGTAGAATTTGACTTCCGAGAAGAATTAATGAATTCCATAAGTTATCAGAAAGGAAAAAAAGAAAAACAAGAAACTACAAGCAGAACTAGATAAGAAAAGAGACACTCAAGAACTAGAACAAATGATCACACAATTGAAGGTTCAAATAAAAGAATATAAACGAATTGAAGAAGCACTCAAAGAACAACTACAAGGAAAGGACATGATCATTGGAAATCTGGAAGCAGAGATTGTCACACTAAGAAAGGATATTCAAAAGAAAAATATGTAGAATAGCTCAAAAGTTCTGGATAACATTATCAACAGTAAAAAAATATCATCTTGACAAGTCTGGACTTGGATACAATTAGACAGAAAATGGATCAAGCTCCAAAACAACAGAGCAAGAAACAAATCCAAAAAGCTATGCAGAAACAATCAAAGGGGATAAAAAGATATACAAGGAAGATTACAGTGACACCCCTCCACCGAGAAGATTTAGATTTTAGAATCAACAACAGATAGATAGGCCTCAAGAAGAAGAAGGATTCATAAGAGAACCTCCTTTCAGAAGATCTTTAACTACCAGGTATCAAACTATATTTTTTGGTTTATGTTATGCATATAATAATTTTGGACATAAAGTTGTAAATTGCAAACAACAGGAACAATAACTACTTTGAGATCCATACACAAAGGGGTTATTCAAGAAGACCTAGTGAAACACAGAGAAGAAATTAAAACATGTTTAAATATATGAGCACTGAAGTGGAATGTTACAAATGTAACAATTTTGGACACATGGCCAAAAATTGCAGAATGGTAGTCCCTCCTAAAGAACCTCAATAGAGTCACAAACAAGAACCTCAGAAAATGACATGGATAAGAAAGCAAGGTCAGTATAGAAATGAAGAATGCATAGTCGCTCTACAAGCTAAACAGAAGAAACGTGGTTGGTATGTTGACAGTGGATGTTCAAAACACATGACAGGTGATAGAGACAAGTTTCTTACATTACGAAAGGAAAGAGATGAATCAGTCTCCTTCGGAAATGATGATTCAACCAAAATCATTGGAAAAGACACAGTCTGAATTGGGAACAAGAATGAAAAGGCAGAAAATGTTCTACTAGTAGAAGATATGAAACATAATCTCTTAAGTGTGAGTCAAATGTACGACCAAGGTCATAAAGTTACTTTCGATTCACAAAAGTGTGAGATAAGAAAAAAAGGTTCAGGGAAATTGGTTGTTATAGCTGCAAGAACTTCAAGCAACATATATGTGTTAAGCAAAATTGGAAATGAAAAGTGTTGTCTAGAAAAGGAAGATGAAAGTTGGCTATGGCATAGAAGAATGGGTCACATGCATTTTTATAACCTTGTCAAATTCAGCAAAAGAGAAGTAGTCAGAGAAATGCCCCAAATCATGAAACCAACCAACACTTTATGCAAGCATTCCCAACAAGGAAAGAAAACAAAGACCGGGTTCAAATCAAAGGAATATTCAACAACAAAACCACTAGAAATTGTGCATACTAATCTAGTTGGACCAACTACAACAAAAGGCTTAAAAGGCGAGAGATACTTTATGTTATTAGTTGATGATTATACAAGAATGAATGCAGTTTTGCTTTCTCAAGAACAAGTCAGAAGCTTTTGAAAACTTCAATATTTACAAGGAAATGGTTGAAAATGAGATGGATTGGAAATGGTTGGAAAGGGAATTTATGGACTACTACAATGATCATGGAATAAAAAGGAAATTCTCCATCGCTAGGACACCTCAATAGAATGGAGTTGTTGAAAGAAAGAACAGAAGAATACAAGAAATGGCTCGAACAATGATAATGGATTCAAAGTTGACAGATATTTTTTGGACACAGGCAGTGCATACAACAGTTCACATTTAAAATAGAGTAATGCTCAGAAACAACACTGATAAAACTCCCTACGATCTATGGAAAGGAAGACCAACAAATGTGAAACACTTCAGAGTTTTTGGAAGCAAATGCTACATCAAAAGAGAAGATGGAAGAATGGGAAAGTTTGACTCTCGTGTGGACAAATGAATACTTGTTGGTTACTCAAGTACAAGGAAAGCATACAAGTGTTACAATCTAAGATTAAACAAAGTTGTGGAAAGAATCAAGGTAACAATTGATGAAACAGGCAGACCAGAATCAAAGGAAGAAGAAAACAAATCAATGGAACAACTTTTTGAAGAAGAAGATGAAAAATAAGTAGAAGAGGAATATGAAGATGAAGAGAATCCGACAGAAGCAGAAGAGAAAGTTCAACAAGTATCTACAAAGACACCTAGCAAATGAGTACAGAAGAATCATCCTTTAGATCATATTATTGGAAACAAAGATGCAAGGGTTGAGACTAGAAGAAAAATTTGTTCACCAAAACAAACACACCTAGCACTCTTATCTACAATTGAACCAAACTGTTTTGAAGAAGTTGTTGAAGAGAAATCCTCCTGCGGACAAGTGGATTCTCTCGAGGTCCCTAACTCTTTAAGGCCAAGACAGAAAAGTTATTAACATGGACACTAACTTTCCTTTTAGATCTAATTAAGTTAATGTACGAAGAGGAAGAAGAAAAGTATGTACCTTTTAATGGCGTTCATCCTTGTGAATTCCAAGTTGAGGTTCAATCCTAAGATCCTCAATAGGTCCTGTAGAACAAACAAAGATACAACGAACTTCCTACTCTATTGATATTAGCTCAAATACATATCTATCTTATGAAGAAGACAAGTTCATATTCACAACAAACTTCAAAGGAAACATGCTAATCATGTATTTATATCGATGAGAACAAAGTGTTACTTACAGCCATGGATGTAGTGCAACAGCTTCACCAAGCTCTCCTTGTCCATATCCTTGCTCAAACAACCCACATACAAGATGTTGATGCTTCAAATGACATCTCCCTCATGAGATCATAAGTTAGATGCTATTGCAATGTCTCTCTTCCTGTACTGTATGTTGCCTATGAGATCATAGGTTTCATACCTCCAATCTTTCCTTTAGTTTCACCATGAGAAGGCCTCTTTATATAAACTTGGAAAGACCCAACCACTCGAGAGATATTTGGGATTAGTTGAGGATTTCTCTCTTTTAGTTGAGGATCTTCCCTAAGATCATGCCTTGAGATCATATTCGAATCCAACCACCTTCAAATATTGAGGGGATCTTTCCCTCGTTCTTCTTAGCAAACCAAATTTTTCCCAGAAAAGGTAACACTCCCCCAAAAGGGGCACCAGAGCATTATAACACTCCCTGAAAGAAGGCCATGGAGCACCAACACTCCCTGACAGTGTATATGGGAGCGCTCCCCTCTAAAACCCATTTTTGAGTGGTTCTTTCAGTGGAAAAAGGCTTGTACTTCTAGTAGACTGATTCCTCCTCTTCAAAACTAGTCTTTGAGGTGTCCTAAGTGTCCATGTCATGTCATTGGAGGCATGACATAGAAAAAAGGCAGTATGATGTTAGCAACACTTATAACACTTGTGGTCAAGATGTGACACTTGCGGACAAGATGCGACACTTACAACACTTGTAATGAAGACACTTGCGACACTATCGAAGTGAGTAATTTTGAGGTGTAATAGATTGCCCCCCAAAGTACGAAGTTAGAAGACGTGATGACTGAAGTACTTTGTAGACTTTTTTAAGCAAGAGTATAGATGCAGAGAACTTGATAGAAGATGCACACAAACATCCAACAAATATTATGACATGTTTCAAACCCAAGGCAGGCATACCTATGCTTGGGTGATAAAGACTTGCAAGATATGGCCGCCATAAAATACACTGCAGATCCATAATTATATTGATAAAAGATATAGCCACCGAGGATACAGTGTGGATATATACTCCTATGACCTGAACTAATCGTAGACATGAAGAATACACAGTGGATCTATGAGATGACAAGACATAGCCACGACCAAAACAAAGTGGATCTATGTAACAGTATATGTGTCATTGTTCAAAAGAAACTCCTTCGCAACCTGGGCAAAGTACATATAAGAGTGATGACTCAACCCAGGGTCTTCTTACCGATCCCGATGTAGTATGAATCTAACCATGTGGATAGATGTCCTGATTTCGAACATGGAAAAAACCACTTGATTACCGGTTAATGATGTAAACCGTTAACAAGCGCGAGGGAAATCACCATTGATGTCAATGATTCCCAAGGTACCCTAGTAGATTCCAACGAATGTGAATAGATGAGCTAAAGTCGAACATTCATGGAATCATCCAATCATAGGTCAATGATGTAAACCCACTGTCAGATGCGAGGAGGCCTGCCATTGAGGCATGCAGGTCCCAAGGTACTAACTGGTTTCTAAGTCTAGTTCCCAGATAATGTGTTGAAGTCAACAGGAATAGACTCGTCGCAGGAGGGCCTTGATGTATCCTCCATCAACAACATGAAATTGACACAAAGATGTAAATTGGTATATCAAATGAACATGGACTGACACGGGTATTGAAACAAGATATTTGTGATGGCTGACTCTCGAGGCGGATACTTCCCTTGAACACTGAGGCACAACAACAAAAACATGACATGGACCAAAACACGATGATGCAGTGGATATTGTGACTTTCGTCGGGTAACCCAAAGGAGTAAGAAAAACTTAGAGGATTGGTTCAGTGCAGAGGTTCAGTGGATTAATATGTGCACAAAGACAAAGTGTCATGTTCAAGGGCGACTCTAAGAGTTACTGGTATGTTCTCAAAAACTGCTTGGATTGCTTCCTTCAATTTTTCCCCCATCCAGATAGACGAGTACCTCTTTTTAATTTAACGAGCTCAAGGAGGGTAAAACATGCTCGATATAACTCACCTTCGGTAAGTTCCTCTTCCTTTGTTTAACAAACTGGAAGAAGTAAGGGTTCGGTCCCATATGGGCCCTTCAATGTATGATTGTTTAACGAGTCCAGAGAAGCTAAACTCGATGGTTTTTCATATTTAGAGAGTCTGAAAAAGAAATTAAAGATGACTCCATTGTTGTCCTTTTTCGTAATGTTAGTCTCGCGAGGTCAAAAAAGAGATAAATTATCACTCGAAAGACGCCCTTTCAAACCTTTTAGTGAGTGGGAAAGGAAGTAAGATCACTCGACAATCTTTTCACGTTTAGAGAGTCTGAAAAGAGCTTAAAGAAGACTCTAGGGGGTTCCTTTTTTCGTATATCCATGCGAGCCTGAAAAAGAGATAAAAGGTTGCTCAGTTACATTCTCATGTTTTTACGAGCGTGAGAAAGAACAAAGACTAAGCTCGGTACTCTTCCCCCAGCTTGAAAGCTAGTGGCTTGACTCCAGAATGATCATTAAAGGTTGGAGACATGCCCTCCAAGCTTCAATTCATTCACCGACTTTGAGTTTGTCACCAATTTATGTGCTAGATGGAGAAAAAGGATACATGTGGATGAAATGAAGGTTCAAAAATGAGACCTAATGAAAGACTCAACTCGACATCTACGATATTTGGCAAAAGACTCAACTTGAAGGGAGATGTAATTGTTTCATTTTTTAACGAGCTTGACACAGGAAAAGAACTATGCTCAAGGTTTCGGGTTCAATCCCCAGATTTTTGTTTCATTTTTTAACGAGCTTGCTACAGAGAAGTAAACTATGCTCAAGACCTTTGTTTCATTTTTTAACGAGCTCGCCACAAAGAAGAAAACTATGCTCATGGCTTCTTCTTGATCATGGCTTCCAAGAGGATAATGCTCTGGAAGGACACCATGTCAAGGGACAAAACATGGTCATGGCTTCCAAGAGATCTTCACTGGATGGAAGAAAAATTATCTGGAAGGAACACATGTCGAGGGTCTCGAAAGGGGTAAGGAGATCAAGCTCCAATAGCCCTACCGAAGAGATCACCATGTCAACTACTGGATCTAATTCATCAGAAGTTGAAGTCATGGGAGACAACGCCACATAATTAACATGTGGCAGGGGCGATACTGTCTGCATATAAGAACCATTTAGGGATGTAATCCAGTCAGGACCGATGAATGAAAGTTCATCAATAGTCACAATTCTTCCATCGTGAGGGAAAGATATCACACGGAAAAGAGTGGATACAATAGCTTTCATGGCATAGAAATAATATCGCCCAAGTAGTAAAGAGAAATCTAAGGGGTCTCAGACTACCATGACATCAATAATGACAGTTTTCCCTCCCAAAGTTACGAGAAACTAAGGAAGGGTCCCTAAAAGTTGACTGGTTCTTTTGTTAAAAGCTAACAGATTCTATGTAACTAGCACAAGTTGAGGACAACCCAAAGTGTGCAAAGCAATAGAAAACAAAATACTAATGGATGCACCTTCATCTATCAGCGCTTGAGGAACGTCCCGACCACAAACTTGTACTGTAATCTGGAAAGGAATGTGAGAGGGAAGACGAGGTCCATTTAGTGCACCCCAATCAAAAAGGATGGCCTCATTACTTGGAGGGGGTTTGACGGGAGAAGGAGGAATGCCCCCCGACACGGTAGATTATGTATCAATGAGAAAAACATGGGTAGTATTAGGTTTACTCTCTAGAGGGAGAGTAGGATCGACCAATGGTGGACTTGGATCGACCACTTTGGCACTCTTCAGAGGAAGAGTGGGATTGACTGATGATGTAACCAGAGAAACCACTCTAACACTCTTCGGATGAAGGGTGGGACTGGCCGAGGAAGGGACTGGATCAGTCACTTTGGCACTCCTCAATGGAAGAGTGGGATTGACCGATGATGTAACCAAAGCAACCACTTTGGCACTCTTCGAATGAAGGGTGGGACTGACCGAGGAAGGGATTGGATCAGTCACTTTGGCACTCATCAAGGGAGGAGTGGGATCGGCTGATGGTGAAACTAGATCGACCACTTTGGTGTCACCCTCTAACGGGAGAGTGGGATCGACCGAGGATGAAAACGGATCGACCACTTGGGTTACACTCTTTTGATGAAGAGTGGGGCTGATTGATGATGGAACTGGATCAACTACTTGGGTTTGTGTTTCAATCGAGGAGGAAACTAGATTGACCATCTGATCAACTGGACTAACCGAGGATGGAACTGGATTGACCAGTCCATCAACTAATGATGGGTCAGGGGAAATCTTACGATAACCTTTTGGAAGTTGATGTTTTTCCAAAAGAGAAGAAGCCTCGTTCATACGAGGACAAAGGTGAGAATAATGATCACCTTTGCATAACATACAAGGAAATTTGGCAGTTGTCTTCTTCTTACCAACCTTATTGTCACTAGTTGACGGGGTATCATCGGCATGTCCAACAAAGGTCGATTATGCGAAGGACCACATTTCTAAGACCTTGGGAATACCAGGGAAATCCCTCAGAAAATGGTCACCCTTACAAAGACTACAAGGGAATTTGGGTTTCGGATTCTTCATTTTAATCTTCTTGACCTCATCAACACTCCCAGTACTATTAACAGTAATTGGTTGCTTAGAGACAACATCTGATGTTGTTGGGGCCTTGGTCCTTTTCGGGCTCTTCTTCTTCTTCTCTTTCCATTTCTTCTTCTTTTGATCAACTTGGCTACTTGCTTTAGAGCTTTCGCTAGGCGAAAAAGGAGAAAGGGAAGGAGAATTAATGGGTGAAGAAGGAAAAACGTCGACATGAGGTTGATGTGTGGGTGGTGAACTGAAATCTAAAGTATTAGGTGCAGTTGAAACATTGGGAGGATTCGAGATCACCGGAGTGGGGAACAACCAAACTGGTAAGCCGATGGTGAGTCCTGGAAGACTCAGTGTGGCAATATACGGAGGACCAAAGTTTCCAAAAGAAGGAAAGGTGTAAGGTTCCCCAGGACAAGGGGTTCTTCCATTGGTACTCTCGGGATTCGATGCCATTAACACTAACTTGACTGAAGGTCTACTAAGTAACACAACCAACACACGCTATGAATCTACAAAGCAAACAATCAAACAAAACCTTCCCAGAATGAAACCACTAGTTGGTGATGAAATCCAACATCGCGAGATCAAAATAGGAAGAGGCGGGGATAGAGCAGGTGGATCAGTTACGTTGGCGACCTGATTAACAGACTTATGCCTTGGTGCAAGCTTCCATGGATTAATTGTGGAGTTACCCTCCAAGGATCTTGAGTGAGTTTGACCAGCATTTGTTCCAGGTACAGTGAGACTTCCCTTCACCTTCACCTTGTGTAAGACCCTAAAGATTGTGGCTACTAAGGTCACCAACTTGCAGTCAGCCCCTGGGTGGGTACAATTGACAGTCTAGTCTAAATGTAAGGGCAAGGTATCTAGCCCGAAATCAACTTGAAAGGATTCCACTCAACATTGTGGGTATACCTTTAAGCGACCCCCATAATACGTTCCGACTACTACAATCAGTCAAACCACGAAGGGATAATCTTCGTAGCTCTCCCGAGTGTGACCTCGTGCATAACCCTGTGTGAGAGGGGGATCCCAGAAAGCCTATACAACAATTGGATTTCACTCTCCCTACCACAAGATACTAAGTTTGTTTGATAGCTTTGGAAAGTTATCCTTTCAACCTATTTCAAAGCCCTACACCTTAAGCTAATGTAGGTTTTCCTAACAAAATGTAAAAAGTCTGATAAATTTTAGTTTAGCATTGATTTTAGTGGTTGTTGTTTACTCAGAGGTGTATAAGAGTGAAGACTGATGATATTATGACTCAGTTCCCATAACATGCACAAGAAATGATAAGCAGTCTTTTCTTTCAATGAATGTCTATTTTAAGGGAAGGAGAAGGATTTTCCTTTCACTTTCAAACACCAAGATGCAATGACCTCATGCAATAGTCCTCAATAAGGAATCCAATGCAATGCTAAAATGTTTATATGTGACTAATGATCAGTTGGATGTAAAGCTTCCTATGCTAATCAAACTACAAGATCTGTGAGATTGAAGAAACCGGAAGCAAACTCCACATAAACAAAAACACACCCTTGTTGTGATCAAACAAGAGAAATAAAACCAAAAACTCAAAAAGAAAGAAAGGTTTAGACAAGATGACCTCAAAGATCAAATGGAAATGATACAAAAGATCTTTGAATCTCCTTACAAAGTTTTCACTCAATCAAATAAATGAGAAGAAAATGACAAATTGACTCTAAATCGTCAAGGACAAAGAGTTATTGCAAAGTAAGGATAAATATCAAAAAATCCAAACAAAAGATGATGAATCCTTAGAAAACAAAGTATTGAAGGCCAAAACAAGGATGTACTGAGATGTTAAGACTTTGAGCAAGTGTCAAAAACAAAAATTGAACTTCAGATAATGAAACCCTAGAAGGTGTTGCACAAAAAAGGGGTAGCACTCTGGTGTACGGGACACCAAAGCATTATAATTCTCTGTGTAAGGCCAACAAGGAGTGCCAGCGCTCTGATAACATGGGCAGGGGGGCATTGGTGTCTTAAAGTCCAGAAAAATGCTCAAAAAACCAAAAAACTCAATCAAACTTTGACATTTACAGTGTATGTGATGGAATAAGGATTCAATCAACACATTCAATTAGACATATGGGATGAACAAGGTCTAAAAAGAATGAAGGGTAAGACAAGGTCTGTGAGGAAAACCAAAACTAAAAGCTTCGATTACTCCCCAGTGGAGTCGCCAATTTATGTTGAAGAGAAATCCTCCCGCGGACAAGTGGATTCTCTCGAGGTCCCTAACTCTTTAAGGCCAAGACAAAAAGTTCTTAACATGGACACTGACTTTCCTTTTAGATCTAATTAAGTTAATGTACGAAGAGGAAGAAGAAAAGTATGTAACTTTTAATGGCGTTCATCCTTGCGAAGTCCAAGTTGAGCTTCAATCCTAAGCTCCTCAATAGGTCCTGTAGAACAAACAAAGATATAATGAACTTCCTACTCTATTGATATTAGCTCAAATACATATCTATCTTATGAAGAAGACAAGTTCATATTCACAACAAACTTCAAAGGAAATAGGCCAAGAATGAATTTATATTGATGAGAACAAAGTGTTACTTACAGCTATGTATGTAGTGCAACAACTTCACCAAGCTCTCCTTGTCCAAACCCTTGCTCAAACAACCCACATACAAGATGTTGATGCTTCAAATGGCATCTCCCTCATGAGATCATAAGTTAGATGCTATTGCAATGTCTCTCTTCCTGTACTGTATGTTGCCTATGAGATCATAGGTTTCATACCTCCAATCTTTCCTTTAGTTTCACCATGAGAAGGCCTCTTTATATAAGCTTGGAAAGACCCAACCACTTGAGAGATATTTGGGATAAGTTGAGGATTTCTATCCCTCAATTGAGGATCTTCCCTAAGATCATGCCTTGAGATCATATTTGAATCCAACCACCTTCAGATATTGAGGGGATCTTTCCCTCGTTCTTCTTAACAAACCAAATTTCGCCCAGAAAAAGGTAACACTCCCCTAAAAGGGGAACCAAAGCGTTATAACGCTCCCCCAAAGAAGGCCATGGAGCGCCAGTGCTCCCTGATAGTGTATAGGGGAGCGCCAATGCTCCCTAACAGTGTATAGGGGAGCGCTCCCCTCCAAAACCCATTTTTGAGTGGTTCTTTTAGTGGCAAAAGGCTTGTACTTCTAGTAGACTGATTCCTCCTCTTCAAAACTAGTCTTTAAGGTGTCCTAAGTGTCCCTGTCATGTCGTTGGATGCATGACATAGGCAAGAAGGGAGTATGATGTTAGCAACACTTATAACACTTGTGGTCAAGATGCAACACTTGCGTACAAGATGCGACACTTACAACACTTGTAATGACGACACTTGTGACACTATCGAAGTGAGTAATTTTGAGGTGTAACAGAAGCCAGCAAGGATGAATTTTGGAATAGGGCCATGGATGAAGAATTGGATCAAATAGAGAAAAATGACACTTGGGAATTGGTCCCAAGACCAAAAAATATGAATGTGATCGGCACAAAATGGGTTTTCAAGAATAAATTGAATGAAGATGGACAGGTTACAAGGAAGAAAGCTAGATTGGTATATAAAGGATATTCTCAGATTGAAGGAATCGACTTTGAGGAGACATTTTCCCCAGTTGCCAGAATGGAAGCAATCCATTTTCTTTGAGCTTATGCATGCTCCAAAAGTTTTAAAGTAGATCAGATGGATGTAAAATCATCTTTTCTTAATGGGGAACTTGAAGAAGAAGTCTACATTGAACAACCAGAAATATTTCAGTTGTCAGAGAACACAGATTATGTGTGTAAATTAAAGAAGGCCTTGTATGGTCTAAAACAGGCTCATAGAGCATGGTACTCCAGACTGGATAAGTATCTGCAGGAGGCAGGGTTCAAAAAAGGAAGTGTAGACAACAACCTCTACATCAAGGTAAGTCAAGGTAATATTTTATTAGTTGAAGTTTATGTTGATGATATTATTTTTGGTAGTGATGATGACAGGTTAAGCGAGAAATTTGCAAAAGATATGCAGAAAGAATTTGAAATGTCGCTACTTGGATAACTATCCTTCTTTCTGGGACTTCATATACGTCAAAGCAACCAAGGAATTTTTATTTCTCAAACCAATTATATCAGAGAAATGCTAAAGAGGTTCGGAATGGAAGATTGCAAACCAATTGTCACTCCCATGCAAACCAGTTGCAAGTTGAGAAAAGATGATGATTCAAAGTCTACAGATCAAAGGAAACATAGGTCAATTATTGGCATCCTATTGTATGTGACAACATCCAAACCATATGTAATGCAAGAGGTTGGAAAGGTGGCACGATTTCAAGCAGCACCAAAGGAATCACATGTATTAGTAGTGAAGAGGATTTTCATATATCTCAAAGGAACATAAGAGTTTGGGCTATGGTATCCAAAAGGAAAGGCTCTATCACTAATTGCCTACACAGACACATATTGGGCAGGTTTTATTGATGAATGATGAAGCACCAGTGGAGCAGCGTTCTACTTGGGTCAGTGTTTAGTATCATGGCTGAGAAAGAAACAATCATCAGTATATCTATCTACAACCGAGGCAGAGTATATTGCAGTAGCAACATGTTGTACACAGGTTCTTTGGATGAAACAAACTTTGACAGATATACAGGTTGAGTATGATGAGCCCATTCCAATATATTGTGATAATACAAGCACTATCAATATCTCAAAAAACCCGGTGATGCACTCCAAGACGAAGAACATTCCAATCAAGTATCACTTTCTACGGGAAAAAGTTGCATAAAATAACATCAAAGTTGAGTATGTGGGCACAAAAGAACAAGTGGCAGATATCTTTACAAAACCACTTCCACGGGAAGCCTTTGAATATATTCGCCAAAGACTTGGAGTTATTTCTACTCCAAAATGAATCATTTTTTAATGCTTATCTTATATGTCTTAGATGTACATGAGGAAGCACCATAAGAGAACAGTTCAGTCAGGGTGAGTAGCCCCAGATGGAAAGATATCTTTACCATTGATGACAAAGGGGGAGAGATTTATCAGATGCAGAGGGCAGAGGCATGGTTCCAGGGGGAGCAGATTTATAAGATGTAGAGGACAGAGGCATGGTTCCAGGGGGAGCTGATTTATCAGATGCAGAGGACAGAGGCATGGTTCCAGGGGGAGCATGAGTGATATGATTTCAGTATTGCATCAGAGTGTTGCCATCAATGCCAAAGGGGGAGATTGTTGATTAAGATTGGTTTTCATTGATGTCAACCCTTGAAGAAAGCCCCGTAGCACAAAGGTTTGGGTAATGGACCCAATATTGTTTGATGTAAATATGACTCATTATTTTTTTGTCATGGTTGATAAGAAGTAAATATGGATGAACTCCAAAGTGGTCCCCTTATGGTGAAAGCCCTCATGGGAAGATGCTTTGCGGAGTAAGAGAACCCATGCTTAATTTTGGAATAATGAGACGAAGGAAAGTGAATTTGTCAGGGAAACTATCCTAGATGGATATTTCTTGTCATTTCATTTCTGGTGATATGTATAATGTCACATAACTCCTCACGATTATAAAGTTATGGCCATGAGAAGTTGGAGACCCCAGGTTTGGGTAATGGACCCAAGTTTGTTTGATGGATAACGGTATGAGTTATGATATATTTTCAGATAATACTTTTCTATATAGATATTACATGTCATGCCATTTCTGGTGTTATGTGGAATGTCACATAACTCCTCACGGTTTCAGAGTTATGGACTTACGAAGTTGGAGGACTCTCATATGTAATCTAGAAGCCCCAAAAGGTCAAAGTAGTCAAATTGGTTTAAGAGATTTTAAGTGGTAACTAATAAAGTGAAGTAATGAGTGTATTATAATTCAAAGTGAATACAAAATAAATTATTTCAACAATAAATTTAATGGAGAAATTAGAAGTGGGTTAACCCTAAAATAAGGAAAGTGGGGCCAAGTGACCTAGAAGATGTTTTAAGGAAGCTACTTGGAGAGTATAAATAAGATTCAAGGCCTTCTCATTTTAAACAAACTTGAGCATATTGAATATCTATAGGTGTCTGAGGTAATCAAGGATATATAAGCCGAATTTCTGAGGGAAGGTGAAGAAAAGAAGGCCAAAATGCAAGCAAGGATAAATTCTTTTGATGGTGCTTTCAAAGGTATGTTATTTACAGGTCATCTCACCATTTTCGCTATAAATTTTTTTATATAATGATTCAGACCGTGAAATTTCTATTCCGTTGATAAAACATATCCAAGTATCTCTGGTAAAAACTTCATATTGTGGTTCATTATATTTTGGGAGTTACACTCCGTGGAAAATAGGGTTTGTGGGTAGTCTTGAAACTAGTCAAAAAGAGGTGTTTTGGGTAAAAACGTCATAACTTCTTCATAACATATCCAAATTCAGTGAGAACAAATGTGTTAGTTAGGGTAAAGTCTTTAGTATGATTTGTAATAGTTTCATATCAATTAAAAAAATATTTCATGCGGGGCACGCTCTACAAGGTCACTCTCTAGAATAAGCCAGAATTCAGCAAGGTATGCCATTTTTGCTATAACTCATTTTCTGAGAGGTTCCAAGTAGTGAAACCTGGAGGAATTGCATTAAAAAAATTGAAGAACATTTTGTATCGATTTCATATCTTTATACATTACAGGTACAAAGTTATGATTACTTCAAGTTAGGGTTGTTGACTAATCCAAAACTAGGCATGTGAGACTAAAGAAAAGTTTGATGAAAACTCTAGTCTCTTGTTGTTAAAGTTAAGGAAGGTTTGAAGGAATGTGATCATATACACCAGGTCTATTACAGAGCTACAAATCAAAGTTGTATAGTGAAATTGATGAGGGATTTTGGTTGAGGTACATGTTGAGTACAGGGTTGAAACAAGTAGTTGATGAGTTGGAACATACATAAGGTGTATAGTTGATGATGTTGGTACATATTGATGAGTCATAGTTGATGAGTAGTTGACACATGATTGGTACATACTTGGTACATGGTTGGATTCACTTTTTTATGGTACAGGTTGATTACAGGTTGTTTGGTACAAGTTGGTGCATGGTTGATGCACTTGTTTATGGTACAGGTTGATTACAGGTTGAGGTACATGTTGATGCATGGTTTAGATTTATTATTATAGGTTTACAACGGTATATATCACAATGATAGTGTGACAGTGGTTCCATCATTCTACTTCTACTTCAGGTTGGTTGGACGGGGCAAGGACAGGTGGTTGTATCCACCTTCCGGTTGTAGCTGGAGAACATAGAGGGTTGTAGCCTCCTTCTGGTTGTATCCAGAGAATTGGGGAGTTGGAGCTTCCCTCAGGTTGTAGCATGAGAAACTAGGGGGTTGGAGCCTCCTTCTAGTTGCAGCTGGAAAACAAAGGAAGTTGGTGCTTCCAATGAATGTAATTCTTCAAGACATATAAGAAAAAGCATTCCATGGTTTTCTCCCGATTTGGGTTTCCACGTAAAACA
>ML777505.1:513319-536196 GCA_009831015.1 Picea engelmannii
ATATTTAATCATAAATTCACTCAAAAACACTAAAATAGATGCATTGGAAAATAATATGTCTAAAACCCATGTAATCATGAAAATGGTTTAATGTAAGGGTATGAGAAAGCGGAATATGGTTAAAAGTGAAGTGAAAGTGAAGTAAAAGGTTGGTAAAAGATGGTACTTTGGCAACCCAACATACCCCCCAACTGAAGGTGTTGCATGTCCTCATGCAACCTTGCATTGAATTTCCTGAATTGTGTGATGGAACCTTCTTTTGTTGAAAGATATCTAAGTGGCAGCCGCTTTTTTGTGGTTGGTTCTTGTGTGACAACCAAAAGTATTTCTTTATGTAGCAACATTTCTTCTTCTTGCTACAACAAAGAATAGAATTGAAATTTCAATCATATGAATGCATTCAAAATGAAGATTCAGTAATGTGTGTATCAATCATTCAATCCTTTTAGTCTTATTCAATAAGGTGTATTGAAGTATGTTAAATGCATAGAAACTATCCTCCTCATGGTATATTTTCTTTGGAATATGTGCTTCATGTACAAACCAATGTTGTATTTTAGGAAGTCAATGAAGGTGCTTTATAAAAGTAATAACACTCAATTGGGAAAACATGTTGGTCAATAGCATATGAGGTTATGAAAGATGTAATATAGGATAAATGAATGGAATATGATGAATATCCCCCCCCCAACTAAAGGTGTTCTTCGTCCTCGGAAAATGTAGCAAATAGGGAAGGGCATGGAATAATGAAGGATATGGAAGGACAAATAGGAAAATTTTCCAAATACATGTCTTTTAGCATTCAAGGAATTACTGATTAAAGATTGGAAAACAACATACCTTCACCTACCTGAGAAGATCATTCGCTATGCATCTGAGAGATCCTTGTATGGCTGGAATCTTTTGGCTGCTACTATTGTATCATGGAAGATGTCACTGCTGCAGGATCATATGGAAATTGACTACTGCTGTAGCTGCGACTAATGTCTGCTGGATCAAAAAAATGTGAAGTGGAGGAAGCTAAACTGCTGCTGAATGAATCATGGAAAAGAGAAAGTGGAACTGCGGTAGTCTCATGTGGTAAAATTCATGCTGCTGTAACTGCTGAGGAGTCATGGAAAAGTGTATAGTCTTCACCTGCTGCAAAACTCGATGGTACAATTCTAGTCATGCGAATGAATGTGTCGATGTCGAGCATGAAGAGAAGTCATTAGATTACCAACCGTTGATGAATGTCGTTAACCAATGCGAGGCAACTCATCATTGATGTCAATGAGTGCCAAGGTACCTGAGTACATCTTGCGAAGTGCGAATGAATGAGCTGATGTCGAGCCACTTGCAAGATCTGACGATCAAGGGACAATGATGTATTCCCATGATTGTCAGCGAGAGAACTTGCCATTAAGGCATGCAAGCCTCCAGGTACTCAAATGGAACTCTAGTCTATATCCCAGATAAGTTGTCGAGGTCGATGGGGCAAGACTTGTTGAAAGGTGGGCCTTAAGGAATCCCACATTAGTCAACGCGATTTGTACAAAATGATTGGTAGGACTATAGATGAAAAGATCTCGGTAGCAACAGTATGTATGAAAAAGAAAGCAGGGTAATGTAGTCGTCAAAAGGGAACTGAATGGTTTTATTTGCAAGGCAAAATGAATGGAAAAAGATAAAGGGATGTATGTGACTCAGAAATATAGGCTCATGCGAAGTTATGAAGGATAAGACAATGAAATATTGGACTCCAGTATGGAGGACGAATAAACTTGGAAGGAGAAATGCGAGTATTCATGACGCAAATGGGTTTATGAACGGTTTCTTTTGTAACTGCAAGTGTCATGAGATGTATGAAGATCAACTCCCTGAAAGTGTCCAACAAGGCATGCTTCACGGAAAGAGTTTGTGATTCTCAAAAATCACTTTGTCATGAGATGTGACCGGCTATGAACCTGAAAAATCTTAGTACCAATTCCTGCATGAAAACTTGTGAGAAGTTTGAAAAACATAATCATCGAGAAAGAAGTACGAACGCGGCAACATAAAAGATGTTTTTACCTGTTGTTGTTCCGAGCTAGATTCTTCTGTCGATTTCTGTCAAGGTGACTTCAAGAAAACAAATTAGCGTTAAGCATATTGTTTTCGGGAATTAGAGAATGTCCATTTGCAATTTTTTTGTCCTTGTTGTTTTTATTTTTGTAATTTTTATTTGTATTTGTATTTTATTAGGTTTCACCTAAAATTTATTTTTGTTTTTGTTATTATTATTATTTTATTGTTTTTTTTTTTGTTATTTTATTAGGTTTCACCTAAAAGTGTATTGGAGACATCGCCACCATAGAGGAAAAGGACACGCAAGCCTGCAGAAAAGCTATCATCATCCTTCAAAACTGTAAAGATGTGCATGATATTGGCAAGCACCATTAATTCACCTTCAACCATCTGCCCTATCTGCGCACGTGCTTTTCGCTGCAGAGGCATAGTCTATCATGAATTTTCATACTCTTCTGTATTGCTAGAATTTGACCAAACTCTCCCAGTGCCAGTGAAGCTGATGCTTTGTCTGGATTATCTCTAATTTCTGGTTTGCTAGAAACTCCAAACTCCAACAGAATGAATAGCATCTGAACGATTTCTGCATCAATCATACGTTGGCAGCATGTCTCATTCTCGTACAAGCGGTTTAAAGTAACCAGTAGCTTTGAGTAGTAGTGATTCGGTATGAAATTCTCTCTAACATGCCACATGTATGAGACCAGTGCTTCTATGATTCCTCCCTTCAACTTTACAACCATTATAGGAGAAATAACAGTCTGGCTCATGACGAGTGCATGCATGATGTTTACCTATCCCTTTTGGAACTCCTGGTTCTCTGACTCAAAATCGCATGCTCTTGATATTAGGACGAGGACAGAATACTCATGGAAAATTCTTATCCGTGGAGGGACTTCTAATTCATCTTCTTTGGCATCAGCAACAAGAGAGAGTGTGGCAGTGATCCAGGTAGTGCAGAGATTTGGGTAAGATACTCTTCTCCCATTAAAAAGATCTTTGGATCTGCAGACATTTCTTCATCAATAGTTGAGTTAAGAGTATCCCGCACAGTCATCTCTTGAGCAGCAGTAGATAACTTTCTCGAGGGCGTGAATGCCATAGGCACCAATCTCTCCAAAACTTGACCATGCTTCAATGAAGAAACAAGAGTTGCCAAGCCAGATTTTTGCTGCAAAGCACCCCACATCTTCTCTCTTTAGAGTTTAACTGCAGTCCACTGTTGGCGCTGGGCTCGCTTCTGGGAGCCAGGGGAATTACGTACACTTTGCTTGCTTATTGTAGACTTTGCTTTCTTGGGGCATTTCCATGGAAGTTAGGCTGGGATGATTCAATAGGATCGGATCAAATAGGAAATAGGTACATCAATCTATTTTAAGGAATTAGCATCCAATCATTTATTTATTATGGTCGGGTGGTTTAAAAACAACCCCTGAATCTCGATCCTTTAAATAGAATACATATCAATCTCCCGGTTAGCATCCCAACGTCCAGCAAATAGTGGTATTTGGTTTCTAGTCGGTGGATTTAATTTCTAATCGACGGGTTTCGCAGGTAAAGGGATATTGGAGATGTGGTCCATGATTCGTGGCTTGAAGGGGATGGCAGAAAGAGGCTGACGAATGTGATTTTGTGGGATTGGGGTCCCAGAGAATATCGCATGTTGAGAATCGCTAGAACTCGGCTAAGCTCCATAATTAAACCCATTTTCTTTCATAGATTGACCCCAGCAATAACCGTCAGCTTGAGGAATACCATACACATACATAGAAGATATTTGATTCATGTAATGATAATTCGCATCACCACTGACAACAGGATTGTGATTAGAGTTCGGTTCTCTGCAACCTTGATGTGAATAATCAAAAACTTGTCTAGGAATAATTCTTGTCTTCGTTCCAGTATGATTCAAAGGATGGATATCGAACCAATTGGCAGTCGTTGTGGAATTGACCCGGTCGGGCTTTGGGTTGTGCCTTTCATTGGCCAGTTTGCAAGAAAACCGATGCCCATCGTCCATTGTTTTACTGGGATCCTCCAAAGCACATTTGGTTGCCTCCACCGTCTTAAAAATGAAGAGCGCGTAGCCTCTTGACCTTCCTGGTTTCTTATCAAACCCTAGTGGTCCCTGGTCGGTCTCGCTATATTGAGAAAAGAAGCTGACAAGACGATCGGCGTCCATGCTAATCGAAATGTTGTGCACTTAAATCTTTTGTGCACTGACGTCGATGTGGGGCTGGGAGGGATGGAAGCCACTGGAGGCATATTGGGTCATGGTCATGCGATCGTCGATCCTTGGTCGGAGAAATATTACAGATTTTCTTATATTTCTTATCTTCCTCTTTAAAGTAGATGCACCCACTCTGACTGCTTTTGCTGCCTTTTGTGCCTGACCCTTTGGATTAGTATTCTTTACAGTGCCTTTAGCAGGAGCCATTACCGTAAGAGCCATTGCCGCTGCATCCTCAATGCTTAAAACAAACAAAATCTCTGCATATTGTCTCATTTTCCCAAACAAATATTGATTTGTTTGACCTAACACAAAATCTTTTGGTATAAAAACATTTTTTAAATGTCCTATTTATTTTTTTATTTTTTTTAAGTTTTGTATTTTTTAACTTTTTATATTTTATAAATATTGTTTTTTTAAATGTTTTATTTCTATGTTAAAGCACAAAGCTATAAAACAAAAGCTATGTTTTTTTCAATTTTAATATTTAATTTTATTTTTATTATAAAAATAAATTGTATTTTATTTTTATTCCTATAAAAAGGAATCCTAATTTTAACTTAAAGCATTTTGTAATTTTTTTCAATTGTATTATTCTTAAAAAGAAAACAATTTCAAATAAAATTAAAGAGAAAAGATTTATTAGCAAATGGAGACCAAATGAATTGCAAATTAAATATGAAATTGTTTAAGCGTATTTGCAAATCATCAATTTATTCATTCATGAAAATGATTTTAGTCATCCTACTTTATGATCCTCGCGATCGCACGAAGCGCGGAGGAGAGCATACTTATTGAAAGAAAAAAATTAAAACTGATATGTTTTATTCTACCTATCCTACTTCTAATTGGAAGTTAGAAATTGATTAAGTGTATTCAAAGATCCAATGTAACCATGAGCGCATCAGTAATAGGAATATGTTCAATGTGAGTTTCGCAAATGACGATCGAAAATATACATAAACGTACGAAATTAAGTGTCGAAACTGTAAATTAACAAAATAAAAAGAAAAACTAAATGGATCTAACCTGGTACCTGCTTGAAACCATCGTTCGATAATGCTTTCATAGGCATAGTTTTCACTCCTCAGATCGTGTCGCAACTCCTCATTATCCTCCTCGATCTCCTGCTCGCATGATTGTTCGTCATCAAATGTACAGGGTTCCTTGTATGTTGTTTCGTCATTTGCCTCTTGAGGAGTAATTAAGTTTTCGGTTGTTGTCAAGATCTCCTCTTCCAGAGAAGAGGAGATCCCAACCTTTGCTAGGATCTGAGTGAGCTGTTCCAAGCTTAAACTCATTGTTAAATCATATTGTGAAAAGGGGTTCTTACTGCACCCAAATCAAAAATAAAAGAAAAACTGAAAATCACACTTGCAAAAATTTAAACTAATCTTGCAGAAATTGAAATTTACACCCTACATGTCCTCACTCGTATGTCACCTCGGAGTTAGGATCATGTCTAATCACACTTGCATGAATTGAAATGAAAAAAAGAAAACAACTAATACCTCAATCCATTGTGCTTCCCCGGCAACGGCGCCAAAATGTTAGGCGAAAATATTGTCGTTTAATTCCATCGTAGTAATTGCCCAACCATTTAATTTGTCAATCCAAGGTTTGTAGGCTTACAAAGCACATGCCGTATATATGCAGGATTAGGCACCTAACTTCTAATCTAAGAAAATTCAATCAAATCCTAACTCTTTCATTCCACTTAATAAGACTTAGTTGTTGTAGGAAAGAAAACACTAGCTCTCGTTCAGGAGGTCCTCTCAAGATGTTTCACAAAACCTATCAACAATCAAGATCATCAAGTAAACACTCATGCATTGAAAATAAATACATTTAAAAGGGCTTAGTTGTTGTAGGCATGAAAACACTAGCTCCCCTTCAGGAGGTCTTCTCAGAATGTTTCAAATAACCTATCAACAATCAAGATCATCAAATAATTCTAATAAAAACAATAAAGCATACAAACCTATTCAAAGCATTAAAACAAGAAGAAAATGCTACTATGATCTCTTTGGAGTGAGCTCAATTCTTCCAAGAACAAAGTAACACATAAACTAAAGCATTCTAAATCTAAACTAAAGAATGGATATTGATGTGAAAAGAAATCTTGATTCTTATTTCATCATAAGTTGGATACAATGCTTCAAGAGTCCCCCCTTGAAATGGAGGCACTCCTATTTATACCAAAAATTAAGATAACTTAGATCCACAAATCTCTCCTAGATCCACAAATGTCTCATTTGGTTACAACCACGTGCTCACACCTATCAAGTGATATCTCTACAAATCTTTCTTTCATGATTAATCTCCATCCAAGATACTTGAGTAGATCTCCAAATCTTTATCAAATCTTCAAAGGGTTGAAGAGGGAATTCGAATTTGAGGCTTGATGGTCAAATTTGACTTGGTTGGAGTCTTCAAATACACCTGTAAACATCATGAAACTCATCCCACTTCCATATATAAGTGTAAACATGTCATTTTTCCAATATTTAATCATAAATTCACTCAAAAACATTAAAATAGATGCATTGGAAAATAACATGTCTAAAACCCATGTAATCATGAAAATGGTTTAATGTAAGGGTATGAGAAAGCGGAATATGGTTAAAAGTGAAGTGAAAGTGAAGTAAAAGGTTGGTAAAAAGATGGTACTTTGGCGACCCAACAGGTTGTATATCCATATTTACAGATAAGGTGTAGAAGGTCACCAAATGATCATTGGTGATAACAAAAGGAGAGAAAGTAGGTACATTGTATTTATGTACTGGTAACACTGACTCATCTATCTCTTTAGCTTCTACATGAGTGGATACAACACTGTGGCATCATAGGCTTGGACACATGAGTGAGAAGGGGATGCCGATACTTCACAAAAGAAATTTGTTTCCAGATCTTAAACAAATTGATTTGGATTTTTGTGAGCATTATGTTTATGGAAAACAAAAAAGAGTCAGATTTCTCAGAGTCAGAAAAGAAAAGAAGAGTGAAATGTTAGAGCTTGTGCATATAGATGTGTGGGGGGAAGCTCAGGTATCATCTCTTGGTGGATCTAATTATTATGTTACATTTATTGACGATTCAACTAGAAAAACT
Source organism: Picea engelmannii (assembly GCA_009831015.1). Classification (NCBI taxonomy): domain Eukaryota; kingdom Viridiplantae; phylum Streptophyta; class Pinopsida; order Pinales; family Pinaceae; genus Picea; species Picea engelmannii. The sequence continues at coordinate 520,707 of ML777505.1, forward strand.
TGGATTTATTGCATTCGACAAAAATCTAATGTTTATTATACTTTTAATAAATGGAAAGCTTTGGTTGAGAGTGAGACAGGAAAAAGATTGAAGTGTCTCAGATCAGACAATGGAGGTAAATATTGCAGCAAGGAGTTTGATGATTATTTTTCATACCATGGGATTCATAGAGAGAAGAAAGTTCCAGGAATACCATTAGAAAATGGTGTGTCAAAAAGGATGAACAAGACAATCATGGAGCATGCAAGCAGTATGAGATTGCATGTTGAATTTTCCTTTTATTTCTGGGCAAATGTTGTAGATAATGTTGTTTACTTAATAAAAAAAGGACCTTCAAGCTCTTTGGATGGTAGAATTCCAGAGGAGGAATGGATAGGTAAAAAGGTAAAATATTTTTTTTTAAGACTTTCGGTTGTGAAGTATTTGTCCATATTGGTAAATAAAATAGAACAAAACTTGAGGAAAAATCCAAGTAGTGTACCTTTATTGGATATTGTGTTAATGATTTTGGTTATCGCTTATGGGATTATGAAAATAAAAAAATCATTAGGAGTAGAGATTTCATATTCAATGAGAAGTTCATTTACAAAGATCATTTGCAGGGAAAGAAACGGGAAAAAGAAAAACCAAAATACATAGTGCTTGATGAGATCACTAAAAAAGAAATTCCAAAGGTACCAGAAAATCAAAATGTACAACAATAGGAGAAACATGTACCTCAAACTCCTGCAAGTGTTGTTAGAAGATATAATAGGTTAAGTAGACCCCCTGAACGATACTCTCCTTCATTGTATTATTTATTGTTGACTGATTCTGGTGAACTGGAATGTTATGAAGAGGCAATGTAGGTAGACACCAAAAATAAGTGGGAGCAGGGAATGAAAGAGGAAATGGATTCCTTGGTAAATAACCAGACTTGGGACTTGGTTCAGTTTCCTGCAGGAAAAAGAGCATTGCATAATATATGGGTTTACAAGTTGAAGGAAGAAGATGGAGGAAAAAAATAGTACAAGGCTAGACTTATTGTTAAAATTACCTTGTAAATGTATATTGTAATTTCATAGTAAATCTAGACCATTCATTATAAGGTCGTAGATATGATGGTAGAGGTTATGTTAGGTTTTTTTTTCCCTAAAAGGAAACCCTCTTTTATGAGGGAAATGTATTGCAGCTATGTATGATTGTGAATATTGTATTCTGAGTGAGGAGACTGTGAGAGAAAGAAAAGGAAGTTACAACGGTTGTGTTCTAGGTTTTATCCTTTCATTTGATGGATAATAATAAATGAAGGACCTCACAATTTCTATGGTGGACGTAGCCCACACTGGGTGATCCACGTATATCTATGTCTCTATTGTGTTGTGTATCTTCTATGTTTTATTTCCATATTTGTTTTATTGTATTGCTCCACGATCTTGTTTTTCTAACAACTTCCTTTTTCTTCAACACTCTTACTGGGATTCGAATTTTCATCTTCTTTGCATGAGGCCTCACTAATGTATCCAAGACCTGATTTATTGAATGGCGACCTTTGATAGTTGAGAATGTCTTCTAGCTAGGGATGATTTTAGGGGCTAAATTTCGCTCATGGGCTAATTTTCCATGGTTTTTCCAAAAATGAGATTCACTATTTTAAAAATGATTCACCCAAATTCTATAGGATAAAATTATTTTACCTTAAAAATCGCCAAAATTTTATAAAAACTATAGAAAATCCTTAGAAATTTGAATATTTTTACAAAAATATCGCCAATCATTTATAGTTGGCATATGAAGAATATGTAAGATTCGCCAAGGTTTCTACATTTTAAAATAATTTTCCATCCTTAAAATCATCCCTGCTTCTAGCACTTGAGAGATCTTCTAGTTTGTTGGTTACTTATGTATCCTATGTGAGTTTGTATCTTCAGCTTGAGTGAACCAGGGTTCATGTCTATTCAGGGTTCCAACAAAGCCTCTAAAACTATCGGACCTCCTAGTAAAACAAAAGGAAACACAACGCACAAGGTGCACTGTGCCATCTACCCAGGAAATTCTTAATGGTTGGCTACAATACACATGTGTTTTTGTCCTAAGATTGAGTGGGGGATCTGAGCACTGTATGCTGATATTTCTATTTTAACTTATAAATGCAATACACTGTCGTTTATGATTACGCAGGAAATATAAAAACTCATTCATTTAGCATATCAACAGCTACTGAAAACAATAAAGAAACACATGTGTTCAATCACATAAGATAGTTTTTACCGTGGTTCACCCCCTGGGCTACATCCACAAAGATATGGCTCTTAGCTATTTTATTATAGTCATTCTGAACTACAGTGCCACGTGCTTTACAATTCTTCTCGGTTGGGTTGAGATCTATTATGAGATAGACTAGATCGCACTAGGTTCCTCAGCCTGTGAGATAACCCTCAAGATATACCCTCCTCAGTCCTCTCTAGCTCAATTGCTTACAAAATTAGGTCATACAACAAAATATTACATCACATTCGCTTCTTTGCATCCGTCTCTTTGCATTCCTCTCCCTCTATAAGACCTAAGTATCTATATTTATATGTTCTTGTCTCTTCAGCCATTACAATGTGTTGAAAAAATCCTAACCCTAACATCGTTAGGTCTTCCATGCATGTGTGCATGCTACTCTTCCCTCCAGTTGTCGCTTCCCTCGTGCATGCCTTCTTTCCCAAAATTGCCTTTCTTTCTACTTTGGCCTGCTTCCAACATGCCCCCAACACTGACATGTGGCTCATCCCGAGCCACCTAATCTTTGTGCGCTTCAGGGATCTCCCTAGTGATCACCTAGAACTTCTCCTTGAGCTCCAGTGCTTGTGTTTGAGCCTGCGTGGTCTTCTCCTTGAGTGCATCTACTGTCTAGGATGCAATATTATCATTGATCAACCCTACACACTCTTCCTGGGTCTGTGCCATATATGTCTTGGCTTCCTCTACCTGTGCAATGACTTATGATACTTTCTCTTGCAGTGATTCCATTTGAGTCTGACGCTCATTTTTCTGCGTTTTCACAATGGTGAGTTATTCTTGTAGTTTCTTCATATCCTGTGCCCCTTTGATGCACTCCATGATGGACATTGTATTCTGCCTCTACTTGAAGTCCTGGATAGTTGCGCTTATCCTTTCTTCTTCCTTGTCCCATCGTTGGACTTGTTGATCCTCTTATAGCTCCATCCAAAGTTGTGTTGCTTTATCGAACAAGTCAGGTGCTTTGTTGACCTGTCGATCTATATCCTGTAGTTGTTATGTTGCCTCCTACTTCCTTTGCTCCCTTACCTCTGATGGAGTGGTAGGTGTGAGCTTCTCATGGAGATTCTTGATCTCCTTATGATATTGATCGATCTCCTGCGCAATTTGATCAATCTTCTCTGTTGTTGTGAGTTTGTCCCTTTGCACAATTTTTGGAATCTTCTCATAAGTTTCGACCACTTTTTGTTCCAATCCGTTCACACTCTTGGGTCTCGATATTTTCCTGCTCATATATCAATTCCAGCGCGTCCTGTTTATCCTTTGCATGTTGTAATTCGGTTGGGTCTATGCGTGCACGATACTATACTTCTTGGGTAACGCTAACCTGTAATTTGTGTAGAGATTTGGATGGTATCCGTGACAATACCAATTGGTGTTGAGCTAAGTCCTTTAGAGGTGTCTTCCCCATGATATCTTCCATGCGTAGCATGATGGGTGTAATGTGGAATGTTTCAATTGGTTGCGGTATTGTGTGGACTGTATCTCGCTCGCTTGCTTCAGGTCCTTCTCCTGTCTATGATTGTAACACCCCAGGTTTTGAAACCCCATTTTAAATAATGTATTGTTACAATGCTGAGAGGCCAGAGTGCCCAAACAATTATTACAAAGCCAGTGTTCCCAAGACATGTAATGTTTTTATCTTTATTAATAATAAACACATCGTTGGTTGTTAGACGGATAAGGAATAGAGTTATAGGGGGCTATGATTCCACAAGAGAGGGGGATTGAGAGGATATATGTTTATTCCTATGTTAATTACCTTTTTTCCTAAAGGGGGGAATCGATTATGTGAGCTTCTTGGGGAGGCCAGGAGGTTCTTGATTTCCCCACGAACGTACTTAAACCCACCCCTAGTTCGATTGTGGGGTTGGTCATTGGATTGTCCACTATGTCACCTTTGTGTTACCTCATACTTACCCTCACGCACTCCCATGCACTTACCTACCTCCTCCATCCATCCTCACCTGCGTATTGGTCTCGGGAAGGGGGACCAAATTGAGAAAGAATTAGACATGAGATAGTTGGTTGTAGTGGTTGCTAGTGTGATCCAGTTGTGCCTTGAGGCTTGCATGTCTGAGATGCAGTGGTCAGTGTCTATAATGTCTCACAATTGCGAGTCCTGAGAGTTCCAGCATTGAGATTCTAGACCAATTGCGTTGGAGGCCCGAATAAGGAAAAGGATTGCTTGAGGGATTGTGTGGCAGAGAAAGGTGGAGGTTCATTATCTCGGGTGGTGCAAGCTAGGTATAAGAGATTTGGGTACTTGGATTGTTGTGATCACCATGGAAAGTGATCACCATGGATTTCATCACAGGATTACCCAGGACGAATAAGCAACATGATTCAATCACGGTGGTGGTTGAAAAATTAACAAAGGCTGCTCATTTTGTGCCTGTGAAGACAACGCATACAATGGTTAATATTGCATAAATTTTCATTAATGAAATTTCTAGGTTGCATGGGATACCTAAGACAATTGTCTCGAACAGAGATACAAAGTTTACCTCCAATTTATGGAGGGGATTGTTTAAAGGATTTGGCACAAATCTAAACTTTAGCACAACATTTCATCCCCAAACAAATGGGAAAACAGAGAGGGTCAATCGAATAATTGAAGACATGTTGAGAATGTACATGATGGATAAGCCATATAAGTGGGAAGATTACTTACACTTGGTTGAGTTTGCATATAACAATGGGTATCAAGATTCATTGAGAATGAGCCCATTTAAAGCCTTGTATGGTAGGAAATGCAATACTCCAGTGAGTTGGGACAACCCAACAAATAGAGTAGTACTTGGGCTGGAGTTTCTCAAGGACATGGAAGACCAGGTGGTCAAGATTAAGAAGAATTTAAAGGCAACTCAGAATAGACAGAAAGTTTATGCAGACAAGAATAGGATAGTCAAAGAATTTAGAGTAGGGGAGCATGTACTTTTGAAAGTGAAGCCCAAGAAGAGCTCTTTGAAATTAGGTAGTTGTACAAATTTGGTAGCTAGATTCTGTGGTCCATTTGAGATATTGGACAGAATAGGGCTAGTTGCATACATGCTTGCATTCCCTACTTACATGAAAATGCATAATGTATTTCATGTATCTTTACTAAAGAAATATGCACATGATCCTAACCATGTTATTGATTGGCATCTGATTCAAGTAGAGACGGAGGGAGATTTTCAGGTTCAACCAGTACGGGTATTGGACAGAAAGGTAAAAATGCTTCAGAATCAATTTATAGAGTTGGTAAAAGTTCAGTGGACCTGCTACAGTCCTGAAGATGCTACCTCGGAGCATGAAGATGCCATGCGAGCAGAGTACCCGCAACTTTTTGAATAAATTTGAGATTTTGATCTTTGTTTTATATATGCACTGAGGACAATGCCAAAATAAGGGGGAGGGGATGTAACACCCCAGGTTTTGAAACCCCATTTTAAATATTGTACTGTTACAATGCTGAGAGGCTAGAGTGCCCAAACAATTATTAAAAGGCTAGTGTGCCCAAGACATGTAATTTTTTTATCCTTATTAATAATAAACACATCCATGGCTGCTAGAGGGATAAGGACTAGAGTTATAGGTGGCTATGATTCCACAAGAGAGGGGGATTGAGAGACTAAATGTTTATTCCTATGTTAATTACCTTTTTTCCTAAAGGGGGGAATCAATTACGTGAGCTTCTTGGGGAGGCTAGGAGGTTCTTAAGTTCCCCATGAACACACTTAAACCCACCCCTGGTCCAATTGTGGGGTTAGTCATTGTCTTGTATGCTCTGTCACCTTTGTGTTACCCCATTATTACCCTCACTCACTCCCATGCAATTACCTACCTCTTCCATCCATCCTCACCTACGTATTGGTCTCGGGAAGGGGGACCAAACTATGAAAGAATTAGCCACAGGATAGTTGGTTGTAGTGGCCGCTGGTGTGATCCGGTCATGCCTTGAGGCCTGCATGTCTGAGATGTAGTGTTTTTTGTCCAGCATGGCTCACAACTGCGAGTCCTGGGAGTTCCAACATTGAGATTCTAGACCAATTGCACTGGAGGCCCCGAATAAGGAGAAGGACTGCCTAAGGGACTACATGGTAGAGAAAGGTGGAGGTTCATTCTCTCAGGTGGTGCAAGCTGGGTAGAAGAGAGTTGGGTACTTGGATTGTTGTGAGTGTTGGGAAGTTGTGAGAGCTTGAGATATGACTAGTCTGGGAAGCCAAGTTCACTCTGGAACCATCCTTGTGGATTCATAGTCCTTGTTCGAGGGTGATGTTGTTGTTGAGACTTGGAGTAGTAGTGTCTACGATTGGGTGGAACGTCCTTGGTCTGCAACCAGTTGGTGTCATCTTTCATAAAGATAAGTGCTTTCTGTTGTGATATTATTATCTTTGTATGATTGTATTTCTGTTGTATAGTTAATTATCATTAATTGAATCTTTAGAACATGCATGCTTGCTAGATATTACTGTGCATGTCGTTAATTCTCTTATCTTATGCATCTTTAATAAATAAAGAAGGTATCAGTATGAGAAAGAAGTCCAAGGGTTGGATTGCAGGTAGCATACTCTGGCCTGTGGTTGGCTAGGTATGTTACAATGATGTTGACGGCTTTGTTCCTATGTTGTTGCCCATTGCCTACACTTCCCCTATCTGCTTGAGGAACTGTTGCATGTCTGCCAACTCCTCTTGAATTTTGTCCCTGTGGTTCACAAAATTCTCGAAATCCTCAACTGTATGATCTTGAACCATTTTGGTTATGATTTTTTCATCATCCTCCATGATCGTGTATTCTGGAGGTGTTCTCTATGCCTTCATCTTCTTGCGATCACCTCTCATTTGACTAGATGGCCTCTTAGTCAGGCCTGGTTCTTGTGGATTGGGACTTGGTGTAGTTCCTTGTGCTGCCTCAGCCTGTTTCTGCTGTACTTGGGACAACTGCGTATTATTCTTCTTCTCCTTCTGGGTCCTCGTCTTAGCTGTCCTTTCTTTCGTCTGCTTTGTTTTGGTCTGACCCGTCCTTAGTTTCTTGGACACTAGGACTTCCTGAGGCTGTGTTTCTTCCTGCCTTGCCTCCTCTTCCACTGTCTTTGCAAGTATGTCTTGGGTGAGGAATGGAATCTTCCAATTGTCTTCCCAATCCCTGATAACCATTTCGATGTCACCCTCTGTGATGCAGTAGAGAAATTGTAGCCACTGCTTGTTGGGTTCCTTCGGTGCCTGTATCCACATCGCATGTTGAGTGGCTGTAAATTTGGCGATGTACCGATATTATGCGACAACCTATGGTGTTATTCTCCAGAGGTTGGTGATGGCCTCCTGTAGATCACATAGATATCCTTCGAATATGGATGCGTTCATCTTTCTATTATGTGACCGCCATCAACTGTTTGATGCAACTGCTTGCATACTGTCCTCTACCAAAGTGTGGTAGCTATAACAGACCTAAAAGCCCCATTTTTTCCAATCCTGCTACCCACTGGAGTGGTTGATTAACCGGTTCCCCAAACGCATCAAAACCCACAATCTGTAGGTAGACTTTCTTTGTGAACTCCGGGAACTTGTTCGTGTTCGTTACATTGTGGTTCGAGTATATTAGCTTCTCGACATGACCTATTAAGTTTGATTTCACTTGTACCCCTTCTGGTATGCGGGAAAAAACAATGGCTATGAAGGGTTTCTTGCGTGGTGACCTAGGTACCTCCATCTTGTCCTTTTTCAGTAGTGGATGAATCAAGGTTCCAACCTCCATCATCCATTATTGGACATATTGTTCTGGCCAATCCATGACATATTCCACTTATCCTTTCTGTGGGTGGTCTGACACGGTTGTTTGAGATTCGTCTGGCTTGACTACTGCTTCCTAATTTGTAGTCATCCCATTGACCCTCGAAGCTCCTTCAGGGTTCTCTAGTTGCACTAGGCTTCCTGTGCCCTGGTTCTGTTTCTCTTGTTCCTCTGCCAGGATATCCACATTCATGCCCTCAGGTGTTTACTGTTGGTTTTCTTCTACTATGGGTGTGGGTTTCATTGAAATTGTATCTGGTGATGGGATTTTGTCAACATCGATGACCTCTGGTAGCTTCTGTTCACTTTCCTGCGATTGTACCTGTGCCCTGGTTCTAACTCTGGAGTGTTTGGAAGTCTGGCTTGGTTCTTCTTGCTTGGGTGGTGGCATGGTGGTGAATTGCAATTTTTCGCTGAGTTCAATGATATCTGTAACCTCTATGAACTTCTCTATGTTCTTTGTAGGCTCTATCACTCTCTATCTTTTCTGGTCTCGCAATAAGCTGTTTGCTCCCGCATCCGTGCTTTGTATGGGAATCGTATGAATATTTTCAAAGATGCTATCTTTATTTTCGATTCAATGAAACTCTGGTTCCTTCTTACTTTCCATTACTCTCCTTCGTTGTCTCCAGTTGGCATGATTAATGCGACGTCGCGTCGGTCCTTTCTGACATTCAATTCTGCATACCTTTGTCGTTTAGTACTGCTTTTGTCATATTTTCTTTTCCCGCTTGTTTCCATTTTGACCTGGTCATTGGCCTTGTCTTCACCATGTTTTTATTCCTATGTGTGTATTCCCCTTCTTCTTTCAACGCATTGTACCTCTTTTGGTATCGTTTAATATCCTGTGTTTTTTTTTTCTACTGCACGGTGACTTTCAAATTGTGAGTGGTCGGTTGTCCTTGTACAGCTTCAAGCGACTCATGTTGATCATCCCTCTGATTTCTAAACCTACTAAGTCTTTCAACTGTACAACTCCCCCATCTGTGACATTTTTTACTTCGTACAGTCCTAACCAGTACATTCTGAGTTTTCCTAGGTGTTGAATGGATTTGTTGTCATACATCAACACTGAATATCCTTCCTTGAAAGTTTTCTTCTTGATGTGTCTATCATGCCAAGATTTGTCCCTTGATTTCTAAGATTTTTGGTGGAACCCTACTAGGATCCGATCTTCCTCCATGGTCATCAACTGATTTAGTCTCTCTTGTACTGCACCTCATTCCGTCATGTGTGTAATTGTTGCTACGTGCAAACTGGGTACCAGAAATTCTAATGGCACCACTGATTCTTGTCCATGTACTATTTTAAATGATGTGTGCCCTGTCAACTTCTTACATGTGGTCCTATAGGCCCATAATACTGCTGGTATTTTGAGGTCCCAATCATCCCTGTTGACATTGTAGATCTTTGTCAGTGAATTCTCAAGGATTTTGTTAAATGCTTCTACTGTGCCATTTTCCTGTGGGTGATATGGTGTGGTCTTCGTATGATGGACTTCAAACTCTTTAGTCATAGTGTTGATAGTGCTATTAATGAAGTGCGTGCCTTGGTCTCTCATAAAAACTCTTGGGCACCCAAATCTAGTGATTACTTGTTCAAATAGAAAGTGTGTTGTTGTTTCTGCACTGCAATCCTTCACTGGTGTTGCTTCTTCCCATCTTGTCAGGTATTCTGTCGCGGTGATAATGTACCTTTCTCCTATTCTTTTTGCTGGTGGTTTGATTGGTCCCACAGAGTCTATTTCCCATTTATCTAATTCCTTCAATGTTACATGTGGTCATAATGGCATCTTGTCCCTTCTATTGGGTTTACCAACCCTTTGATAGACAGCGCATCTCTGGCAGTACACCTTCGAGTCTCTCTGAATGGTCGGCCACCATATCCCTACGCGCAATACCTTATGTGTGGTAGCTTTTCCTGCATAATGTCCTCCTTCTATTCCCTCATGGTCTTCTGCTAAAACTCTTGGTATTTCGTGTTCTAAGACATATCTTTGCAATATGCTATCTGCACCCATTTTATATAAGTGTCATGCGAGTAGTTGATAGTCTGCAGCCTGGACTATCGGGTTTTTCTTCTGCACGATGTTATATTCCTACAGTGTAGTACCTGTGCTCAAGTACTAAATGATATCTGCAAAGTATTCATCAATGATCTGGACTGAAGATAACTGTGTGTCTAGGAAGTTGTCCTCTAAACTCGTAGGTTCTTCTCCATTTGAGACCCTTGATAGGTGGTCAGGTCCTACATTCAATTTTCCTGGCTTGACTATTACTTCAAAATCAAATTCTTGAAACAATAGTAAACATCGACAGATTCTCCCCCCCAACACTAGCTTGTTGAATAAGTATTTAAGGGTTGAGTGATCTGTGAACATATTAAAATGTTTTCCCAATAAGTAATCTCTGAACTTATGTAGTGTGTAGACCATAGATAGGCCTTCCCTCTCCATGGTGTTATAGTTCTGTTCTGATTCTGATAGCTTTCTTCTCGCAAATGCTATAGGGTGATCCAATCTCCCACTCCTGGCTGCACCAAGATAGCTCCAAGTAATATGGCTGATGCATATACATGTACGTGGAATGTCTTTTCCCATTCTGGAAATACTACTATTGGCGCGGTGACCATGTTTTCTTTTAGCGTATCCAGATTGTTTTGACAATCGTCGTTCCACTTAAACGTTGTATCTTTTCTCAATAGTTTCTCCATTGGTGTGGTAATATGCATGTACCCTTTGATAAACTTACTGTAGTATCTTGTGTGTCTCAATGTCACTCTTAGTTGATGGATTGTTTTTGGTGATGGCAAGTTAACAATTATTGCAATCTTTGCAGGATCTACTAGTAAACCTTGTTTGCATACTATATGGCCCAATAGTATCCCAAACGGTGTTCTGAATATACATTTTTTTATATTTAATGATCTCTGGCACTACCTACATATTTCTAGCATCAGCCATAATACCTCTACATGGTCTTTCAGCAAACTATAGACTGCCCAATCGTCCAAGTATACCTCTAGAAACCGGTGGATGAATTCCTTAAACGTAGCGATGACTACTCTAGAAAATATTGTTGGTGCATTCTTTAGTCCAAACGACATGACTGTGTACTAGTAGGATCCCCATTCTGTAGAAAACGTGGTCTTGTATCTGTCTTCCTGGCCTATCTTGATCTGGTGGTAGCCTAAGAATCCATCAGTGAATGAGTAAACTTCGTGTCCTCCTACGTTCTCCGACACTTCATCCGTGAAACGTGTAGGGAAAGAGTCATGTAGGCATGCATCATTCAACTTCCTCAAGTTGACACGTATCCTTATCCCTCCTTGTGTTTTATCCTGAAATACCATTGGGCTTCTCCATTCCAATTCTTCCACTGGTTCTATGATTCCAACTTCAAGCATCATGTCGATCTCATCTTTGACTTTTTGCTTATATATTGAGTTCAATCTGTATGGTCGTTTTCTAATCTATTTCACTTCATCTCTGAGCCATATCTTCATTTCTCCTAGCTCTCCTTCTATACCCTTCATATCTGTAAATGTTGTGCGAAATAGGTCGGTGTATTCACACAGTAACTCTGTTATGATTTCTACTATTTTCTCATCCCATTAATCTCCAATGTTGGCCATTTTTGGATTCTCAACTGTCCCAATGTTGACTTTATTTACTTTGATCGATGCAACAACAAATTTTTATTCTATAGGTAGACCCTCCACTTATCTTTCACCTTCCTCTTCCTCGATCTGAATATCGTGCAGATCATCTTCATATGGTGCTTCCTCCTGCACATGGTAACATGACAACAGTTCTTTGACTGTCTGTTTGTTCTGTTATTGTTCTTCTGTTATGATTTTGACTTCTGGTTCCTTGACGAATATCACCCCTCTTATATGTTTAAGAGTTGCATCTATGTTGGGGTTCTCATTCTTGAATGAAAAAGTCACTGTAAAATTCTGTTGCAATATGGTCCAGATCACAGTTCCTGGTCTGTATACCAGTTTGTTGGTATGCCCTCTAAAGTGTGTATGAAATGATGAGGCCATTCCTATAGGGGTATCATTTTCCACAACGTTTGACACTTCTCCAAGTGTTCTGTTGGTGCCCCCTTTCCATCATACTTCTGATGCTTGTTGTTTTTCTATTCTGCGCAGAACCTTATGCGCAATAACCACTTACATTGGTACCAGTCTGTGATTGTCTCTTTGTGTGTGCCCCACCATCTTGCAGGTGTGTCCTTGAGTGCTATATCAAGTGCTAAGAGTCTCTTATTCTCTAAAACTTCATCTTTGTACTGTGCCAAGAATACTTCTAGATCATTTCCTATGTGGAAACTGGGTGGTTCCCTTATCTTCGTGCCTACCCATCTTACTGTGAGATCTATTCGTGCACATATTCTCGTGGAAACTTCATGTAGCCTTTGTTGCTAGTTCTCTAAACCTGTATCTAAGTCTGTTGCACATGAAATAATTCTCCTCCAACTAAGTATCCCATCTACAGTTGGGTTCACGTAATCCTCACCACGCACATTTTTTTTGTACAACTGGTTGATTTCCTCTAAGTCTAAGAAAGTGGGTTCTACAAACCTTTCCCCTTCTGATGGGTCTAATGGTGCGATGACCCTATATTCACCTTACTCAAATGTCATTTTTCATGTCTTTAAATTGATTATGTCTTGGTTTTCAAATGCCCAATCCAAACCAAGAAACGCTAGACATGCTATTGTGTCGTCCACTATTTCAATCACTTCAAAGTCTGCTTTAGTGCGTAGTCCATCCAGGTCTATTTTCACTCCTTTTAGTCTACCAATTGGTATGACTTTGTGTTGATTTGCTAGTTTTAGTTGCATGGGTGAATATCCTAATGTGGGTTCTCCCATACATTGCCATGTCTTCTTTGGTAATACATTAACTTCAGATCCTAGATCTAGTATGATATCTCCCATGTTGAAATATATGATGTTGGCATTCAGTCTAAAATCCCTACTTGTTCTTCTCCTCGTATGTAGGTGAATGACTCTTTTTAGTTCTAGTTTTCCTTCTGTCTCTACACTACATCTTTCTAATATGTTTTGCAATACTTTGACAGATGATGGATCATTCAATATTTTTACACATGATTGAAAAAATCCTTTGATTGTACTTAGTTTTCCCATGGATTACATTTCGTTGGTATGATCCAATAGCAGAGGCATATCATACTCATGTGCTTCCTTGTTTTGCTGAGCAGTTGACGTCGACGCAATGTCATCCTTATGAAATTCTTGTCTAGCTTGCTTAGATATCTCCTTCTCATTCTGCACATCAAATTGCTTCCTTGATTCAACGTTCTTCTTCACCCACTAGTGTTGTACTGGCTCTTGTCGGACTACGTCGTTTCCTATTTTAGCTCCTCCGCGAGTAACTATGTTGATGTTTCGTCCTTCATCCCTCACTTTGGCTAAAATCCACTGAACATTTTGGTTGTTATAGTTCTTCGTTTCCTGGATCTTTACTAATAATGTCGGACATTATTTTGTATCATGGTCCGATGTGCAACAATACAACACGTTTCCAGTGGAAGTGGACATTCCCTTGCATAATGTCTCAGTTGTTGGAAATTGTGAAATACCGCTGGTCCTATACCTCTTACAAAACCTCCTCTCACTCATCCTCCACCTTTGTATCCTGCTCGATCTTTTCTCGGCGCATTATACTGAGGCATCTGATTGTACTGCGTGGTATTGTACTAAGGTTTTGTTGTGTTGTACTAAGGTTGTGTTGTGTTGTACTGTGGTTGAGCGGTATTATATGGATGTTGCACAATATTATACTGTTGTTGCGCAGTTTTGTACAGGGATGGAACTTGGTTAAATTGTGGTATGGATTTCCCAGTCATCATTTCTACCTGCACTCTATATGCATCTGATGTCCTCTCTTGCATCAAATCGATAGTTATAAAATCTTTTTCATCATGGCCCACTGAGTTTCAAATATTTCAATATGAACTCTTTGGGACTTTCTAGTGTTTCTACATCATTGGGAAGTGATATGGATCGTGGCCTGGTTTCTTACAGATTTCGCACTATAGTCCTCATGTTGGTAATGGATTTCACATTCCTGCTACCATATATTGCGCGAATGTTGGACATTCGTTCTTATGGTGTCCTTCCCTCCTACATGTAGTACACCAAATGACTTCTCGTTTGTCCTTACTTTTATTCTGCTTTAGCTGGAACGTTAATTTCTTCAAATCCTCCTTTAGTTCTTCGATGGTTGGATCTGTCTGTTGATATTGGTTTTCTTCTAGTTGCAGGGCTTCCCGTAGAGCCTCTGTCTGCGTCTGAAACTTTTTGTTGTCGCAATGGGTATTTTAAGTGTGGTAGAAGTGAATTGATGAACAGGTGCCTATGTTGCATATCGTTCATGAGATATTTCAACTTTCCCTTCAGTCGCTTGAATCTCTGGTCAATCTCCCATACATATTCTCTCAATTTTTGTCTAATTTCGATCATCTCGTTCATGTACTGATCTTCTGAACTTGGCTTCTGGAATTTGTTTATCAGTAGTTTCTTGATGTCTGCAATTTTTCTGGTTGTCCCTGGTGGATTGTTTGTAGATAATCTCATATACCAATCCATTGCATGATCCCTTAGTGTAATCGCTAATTGTTCCAGTTTAGTATCTTCGTCTATGATCTATTTTTCTTCCCAGATCTTCTCACAAATGAACAAATGTTTTTTCGGGTCCTCCGACGCTTCTCCTTTAAATTCTGGTAACCTGATGGTGGGATCGTATCCTTCCATTCTAAACACTGAACTACTACCTCCTCATGGCGTATATACTTTACTCATGGTGTTCTCTTTGGTATATTAGTCGCACATGGATTTATGGGTTCCACACTGACATTAATATGGGTAGGATTGTTTCCTTCTCTTCCCTTTCTTGGAACTCTCGTCTTCCTCTCATATGTTGCACATAGGATTTCCTCAATCTGCTCCACAACCCGGAGATCCTCTACCTCTCCCTCGTCATTCGCCAAGCCTTCCCTTGCAGATAAGGCTCTCTTCTTGATATTCACCTTGTATTGGTAGGGTACTCTACTACGCATCTTTCCGGATGTCGTCATGATCTTCTTGATTTGGTCATCATCCATCATAATTGGGTCCATTGGTTCCTCCTTCTTTCCCTTATCATTTCCTCCTTCCATTTCTCCTCTTTCTGTCAGTGCTTCCTCCCTTCCCCCAAGCACACGGGGAAGTTTAGTTATCCGACTCCATTATCATTACACCTTTTTTTATAGCAGTATCTTGATAGAAATATACTGTTGGACACACCTACCACACTTAGAGGTGGGGGTGAATGAGTGTGGGGATCTTTTTCCCAAAACTTCCCTCTTACACAAAAACTCCTTAGTTAACATTCAACATTTGCTCATTACTCATTGTTGTCATTTATAATCAGTTAGATG
>ML777505.1:545025-555507 GCA_009831015.1 Picea engelmannii
TATATATATATATATATATATATATATATATATATATATATATAATAAGATTTTTATTTAATTATATATATTTTTATTAAAAACAATGATTAAATTATTTTTATTTAATTATTAATCATATTATAGGATTGGGATAAAGATGCTTTTAAAATATTTTGCTATAATTATCTTATTAGTTCGAATTTAATTCAAATATAATGCTAATTAAATTTCTTGATTGGTTTAACCAAAGTATTAATCCAATCAACTTTTTTATCTTAAAGACATAAGTAAGATTTTTTTATATTGTATTATTGTTTTTTTCCAATTTTTTAAAAATATTGTATTCAATTTATTTATGCCACCTCGAGTATTAACCATAAACATAAATTATATACATTTATTGTACTAAATGACATAATTGGTTTATAAAATTATCACAAATTTTATCAATAAAAATGCATTTTTTAAAAAACAATTTTCATAGAGTTTGGTATAGCTACTTCGCTTTGTTCATAGTAATATAGTATAGGTTTCATGCAATTTTGGTTTTTTACATAATTGAACTCCTATTTTGATATATGAAATAAGAGGGAACATGTTCAGTATTCAATGGCATCGACTCTCCGTAACAACAACCGTTTAACATCTTTCATAGAAAATTATATAATAATTCTTCTTAATTCAAATATTAATGTTTCACATTTACAGATATCTATACATAATTAACTTTTCATATCTATCCATTAACAAAGTGTTAAGTCATATATTTCACAAAATAACTTCCATTAACATAGTATTAAGTCATATATTTCACAAAATAACTTTCAAGATCTAGTCATATATTTAGTCATGCATTTAATATTAGCCATATCTTGAAGGAATTATAAATGAGTGTAAATTCATCTTAATTATTAATCTATCATGTGTCAAGAGAGATCAAATCCCTTGAGATGCAAACCTTTTTTCGAGGTGCAAAGATTCTCTCAAGTTTTCTCAATTAAAAAAAAAAATTCAACTCAAAGGAATTAATCTTGGATTTGCGATGCATAGCCTAAAAGAAAAAGAGAAATAACAATAGCTACTCCATACTTTTAAAATTTAAAGTAGAATTGGACAGATCTAGGTGTTAGTAACTATTGACAATGTCACAAGTAATTCCTTCTATGCTTAACATGGAGTTGACACATGGCATCTCTCTCTCTCTCTCTCTCTCTCTCTATATATATATATATATATTCTCAGACTATTGATCACACTTATATTGACTTATTCTTTGAGGACACTTGTGTGCAAGTTATCCGACTATAGTACATTATGATTCTGTTTGGATTATGAGTTATATATCATGTTGATGATGTATTGTAATTCATTGTTGCTTTCATATGTATATGTATTAACATATATTATTGACGAGTTCTCCTGAGTGTGCAGGACACATGACAGGTTATGGATGTTGATGGCATCAATGAACTTCCTTCGACTCTGGATTGAGTCAGGGAGTGGATTGTATTTTGATTGAGTATTTCATTTTGCACACATGTGATATTGATTGATTTCATTATGATTTATGTATATGGATAATTAGCACTATTTTTGTTAGGGATGTAGGATTGATGATGCTTGTTAATCTGATTCACATAAGGAGTAAATGGGTCATGCACAAAAACCAGACATTTGAGGTAGAAGTGTGGCAATGTCTCTGTCACAACCTATTAGCACTCCCACTGTGACCTGAAATTTAGGTTAACGATTACCTAGTTCGAGAGGTCCACGATGCCATGAGGGCGGACTGATACAATTGCTCATGAAGAATTCTAAGGGGCACGCAATAAGGAGGAATCCTTATTCGTTAGAATCCCTTAGTCTCTCACAAGGTCAACCGAATGGAGTGTTGACTGTAAGGATCAGACAACTTCCAAAACCAGTCAAAGGTGAGTTGCCCCCTTGGAGCACGGAGGTGCGTCTGGAAGGGCACGTCACGTAATTAAAACTCGAGTCAATAAATTTAGGTGGCCTAGAAAACATTGAAATGTTTAGACCTTGTTAGAATAAAATAATTAATTAGTCAACAAATTATAAACTTAGAATCTTAACAAGAGTCTAAGCCTAAGTCTAATTCTAATTTTAATTGAGGGACTTATTAAAATATTAAATAAATTAAAAGAATTACGATAAAATTCAACTCTAGGAAAAAGGTGAATAAAATTTAAAGGTTGGATAAAATGCCCATGTGTGCATGAAATGGATAAAAATGATTTTTAAAATAGAAAGAAATTAAAACTTGATAGAATAGGTGTACACATAGAATAATATCTTGAGTCAAACTACCACTAAGTTTAACTAAAAGAAGACTCCTAATCAAACTCTAACTAAGATCTAGTTAGGAGACACTCATTAAATGAGAATTTGGGAAACAAAGGAACAACTAAGAGCGAAAATAGGAACACATTGGGGAATGTGAGAGAAATTGGCTTTTTAAATAAAATAAACATGATAAGTACTTGTGAAAGTTGGGGAGAGTGTGACAAGTGTGTGGGTGAATAATCATAATTTATTTATTTAAAAAGTTAATTATTTGTGCATGAGGACATGTGTCATTGGGGAGTGTTTTTCTATAAAACAAATGGTGTATAGGGGAAATGGATTTGACTTGGGATAGTACTATTATGCTACAAAAATTTGGTTTGAATGTGTTTTACTTGTGAGAGTTGGGATTCCAAGCTTGATAAAGAGTGGAAGCTCTTCCTTGCGAGGCAAGCCTTGGAGCTATTGTTTTCTGGTTTCTTGTGTGTGGGCCCTTTGCGGATCGGGGGGCTAAGGGGGAAGAAGATTACCCCTAACGTTGGTTGGGAGGTACCAGTGAAGTGTTTGTGATTAAAAAGCGAGAGTAAAGAAGGAGCACAAGTCGTTGAAGGACATCCTCAATTCTTCATTTATCGGTTCCGGTATTTTATTTCTGAAATTTTGAAAATGTAATAAGAGTAGATTTTGTATATTAGAGTTTTTTTAAATTAATGCAGAACCGTGTTGTATTTCTAGAATCAAAATTGGCATAGTTCGTTGTTATTTTATTTTACAACCCAAAATTTCAAAAGTTGAATGTTTGCCGCCATTTTGTTATACAAAATCAGAATTCAGAAATTCATATGATCGATGCTAAATTAATTTACAACCCATAATTTTGAAATCAATTTGTCCCCTGCCATTTTAAATTTCATGCTCGAAATGCTTAATTTCTTTATGATCGCTGCCAATTTATTTGCAGATCCGGATTTAGGAGTTCATTGGTCATTGTAAAATTTAATGTGTTGATCTTGAAATTAAAATCTCACTATGATTGTTGCATATTTAATCAACAATTTCTGGAAATTAAAATTTGTATGATCGCTGTAACTAATTGCATATCCAGAAAACTAACCGCAGCTGTTAGTTTTCTTTTTCTAGAAACAAAAATCACTTGGTTGTTGTCAAGTTTTATTGCAATTCGAAAATAGAATTTCGTTAGATCTTTGGAAAACTTATTTGCAACCCGAAATTTGAATTCCATATGGTCTTTACAAACTCATTTTCTAATCCAAAATTAGAATTTCGTAGGGTTTTTTTTTAAATTTATTTGCCAATCTTTAATGCAAAATTCATATGAATCGCTGCCAAAATAATTTACTAATCCTGATTGTGAAATTTATTTTGGTCGTTGCGAATTATTTTCCAATTCTAACAACTAAAATTGTGGGTTCACTATCAAGTAAATTGAAATTTTGAAAAGTTAGAGAATTGTTGGGGTCTTGTAAAATTATTTTTTCCAATACAAAATTTAGAACTCCGTATGGCCTTGGTAAATTTATTTGCCATTCCGAAATTAGAACTTGTTTGATCATTGTCAAGTAATTTACAGTTCAAAATTTAAATTCATTTGGGTCGTTGTATATTAAATTCACAAATTACTGAGTTGGGAATTCGTCGAGTAATGCGAATTAATTTGCAGCTCTGGAAAATTAATTTTCTTTTCATTGTCTAATTTATTTGTGAATCCAGAAATTAGAATGTCGTATGGCCATTTTAAAAACTTATGTGCAATTTCAAATTTATAATTTTCGTGTGGCCTTGAAAAAAAAATATAGCAATCCGAAATTGGAATTTCGTTGAGTCTTTGTAAGGATATTTGCAAATCCTATAATTGAATTCGTAACGAGTGTTGTATAACTAGTTGAAATTCTGGCAATTAAAATTTGTTGGGTCGCTGCAAAATTTATATGCAAAGCCCGAGCTTGAATTTTGATATATTCGATGCGAAATTTAATTTGTAACTCTGAATTTAGAATTTCATTAAGGGAACTGCATATTTGATTGATAATTAAGGTCGCTACAAACTAATTTAGCATCCGAAGTCTAGAATTTTTGTAGTCGTTGTAAATTATTGCAAATTCTGAACTTGAATTTCGTCACGATTGCCGCATATTAGTTTGCAATTATGGGCATTAAAAGTTGCAGTGATGATGTAGTATTATTTTTTCATTTCGAATTGGAATAATATTATACTATTTCTATCATCGAGGTGTAGGACAGTCTGTGATGGAGTGTGTTGTTAAGGTGCTCTGTGATGTTAAATTCACCGGTTTGAATTTTGTGGGGACAATAAATCCAGCCATGTTAAGAGTTGGTGTGGCTCAGGTCAGATGCGATTCCTGAGTAATTTTGACGACTTAAATACGAGTCACTGTTTCTCAACCACAAATTAGTACCACATGTCATATACAAATTAACAAACAAAAAAAATTATACTATTCCTTATACCTTATAACTGGTGGACATCTGTATACTAAGTAATTAAAATGTTGTGTGATATTTAATCCTTTTTTCACCTCATATATTAGTTATCTCTTCTTCTTTTTAAATAATATTTGGTATTGCTCTCCAGATTTATTGTAGCAAATCCAACCTCTTTTCGTTAATAAAGGTGTTGCAACAATATGGCTTGGATATCGTTTTTATTTCAACTCAATCGCATGATTGATTCTGTTGGGCATTTTTTTTGTATCTCTCAAGTTCACTAGTCCACAATAAGCCGGTTCTTCCGAGTCTACAATAATTGGGTGGTCGACATGGATACCTACTCACCGAAGCTCGCCTTATCTCCAAGTAAAATCGATTCACCTAGTTCTTAATCTTGACAATTCAAAATATCCTTTGAACCTGTTAAGGAGCGCTACGCTCCGCTGTTGTCGTCTTAAAGAAAAGCCAATTGAAAGGTACGGCCGATCAATAGTCAAGGAAACGAGTAAAGAAAGGGTGGCTTTTTGACTTGCGAGGTAAAAGTCGGCATTTTGTAAAGTTCCACACTTGAAAGTGACTCTTAAAAGATTTGGCGTACTAAAAACAGTCCGCAATAGCGGCAATATCTGCGGCAATTGAAGTTTGGAAGTGACGGTGGCATACTAGAGTTCAGAAATGCATTGAAAATGAAGCTATATTGAATCATTGCTTTTTTAAGCTGCATGCCTTGGGACCGTCCCAGGCATGTTCATGCATCATTTCCCTCTCCACACTACACAAAACCTGCGCTCGCCTATAGCGGAAAACTCGCCTCTTCTTTCGGTTGGGACTGGCTCCTCGGTGGGTCTGGAGACGGGGTAGTTCAGAGGATTAGAGCACGTGAACGTGGCGGCCGGGAGGAAGCGTTATTGGAACCTTCACCTGGGTCAAGGTTTCACATTAATTAGAAAAGACCAAAGTCGTACGAATAAAGAAAACAATGCATAAATGGATTTTCAGGTTGCTGAAAAACTCTCGGTGATTTTGATTATAGAAATTTAGCCATTCAAATCTTCAAATCCAACCATTTCTCATCTGATTTGGGACAACATTAAATGGAAAAAATTGAGTCCATTATCTGTCAAGTTACTCTAATTCCTCCATTTTGTCACTACCTACCAAACTCATTCCCTTTTGAGGGTTTCCCGAATTATTTTATCTATTTATAAGAAGAACAATTTATTTTTCATTTAAATTTCTATATTTCTATATTTCTATTAAATTTAGATTTATTAATTAGTGCAATCTTTAAAATTAAATTTTTTTTATTTTTAATGCCATGGACACCATTCATATTGTACCTATAGAGGATGAAGTTTTTTCTTTAGATGACATAGAGTTCGGGGTTAAGCGGCTTGTAAATGGGAAAAGTAAGGACATTGAAGGCTACCAAGGTTACTTTTTTTAAATCGGAGGGCCTATCCTCATCCCTCACATACACAAGTTCTTCAATTTAGCACTAAAGCAGGGCTTCCCTAAACCCTGGACGCAAAGCCTCATTGTTTCTATTTTTTTAAATGGGGATAGAAACATTCACTCTAATTATAGGACCATTATGATTAGTTAGAGTTTAGCCAAGCTTTATAGAATTATTTTGTAAAAGAAGATTAGTCTATGGCCAGAAAGTCACAGTAAAATATCTAAAGGCTAGGTCGAGTTTAAGAGATATCATTCAACTGTGGACCATCTTGTTACCTTTAGGATCATTGCAAAGTAGTTCCACAAGACTAAAACTAATCTTTTTTGTTATTTTGTTGACTTTAGAAAATATATTTTGACACGGTTCCTAGGAAAAACCTTTGGAATAGGTTGGAAGAGATAAAATTACCTTAGAGTTGAGGGTTGTTGAAATAAGTATGTATGAGAACGTTATTTCCAAGTTCAAAAACAAAAACCTTTGGAATAGGTTGGAAGAGATAAAATTACCTTAGAGTTGAGGGTTGTTGGAATAAGTATGTATGAGAACGTTATTTCCAAGTTCAAAAACACTTAGAATACTGTATATGACAACAACAACTTGGAGGAAGAAACAACTTGGAGGAAGTGACTACATACAAATATATAGCATTGAGAAAAAGATTATTGGGGGATGGAAAGCTTATTATGGGCTTGAAAACAATTATAAATCAACATATCTTTGGATGTGGGATAAGAAGAAACTTTGTTTTGAGACTCTTGTTACGCATGTCATTCTTTATGGATGTGAACTATGGGGATGTAGTATCTCTCGTGAATCCTGGGGAAAGATAGAGAACATACAAAAGAGTTTTATAACCTATAATCTCAAAATTAAAGGAAATATGCTCTATCCCATCCTCCTCTTAGAGGCAAGCCTCTCCCCCATTGAGAGCATGACTATGACTAGATACCTAATGTAGAAGAACAAGTTAAACAACATAGAAGACAAGAGGCTTCCTAAAATTACTTCAAATCCAATGGTAACCACCATCGACTCAAACGAGGATGGCATAAAGATGCCCAGTCTTCCCTAAAATATTGGGCTAGAAGATCAAAATTATCTCTCTGTTTTGACAAGTGTAAAGAAAAAAATAATCATTGCTAAGATAACAACAAATTCTCACGAGCTCCGTAGTGAAACTAGGGGTTGGTCAATTCCTAAAACACCATGGGATGAAAGAGTGTGTCACCTTTGTGACAGTAAGAAGGTTGAATATGAAAAGCACTTTCTTTTAGATTGTCCAGTCTATACCCAAATTACATCTCAATTTCAAAATATTTGTCACACTACCAACTTTCCTAACCTTTTAACTCAACAAAACTATGGTGAGCTTGGAAAACTTCTCTTAATGTTAATGTTTTTGGAGCATAGAAACAAAATTCTAAAGAATTGCAAGTAATCCCTTACCCTCTTAAAATCCAATAAACACATTTAATCATAATCATCATCATATTAAATTTAAATTTATTAATTAGTGTTTAAAAAATTATGGGGTAAATGAATTTATGGTTGTGTGTAAATGTTTTGATGTTTAGGATCATGTAATTAGTAATTAAAACACTAACATTTAAATTTATATATTTCTATATTTATATTAAATTTATATTTATAAACTAGTGTAATATTTAAATTTATATATTTTTATATATTATTAAATTTATATTTATTAATTAGTGTTTACAAAATTATGAGGTAGATGGATTTATGGTGGTGTGCATATATAGATACAGCCTGAGTGGGCCTAATGGTTAAGAACATGTGTTTCCTCTTAAGAGGTCACTGGTTCAAATCCAGAAGGGGATAAGGTATGTATACCAAGTTGACTATTAACTACATACAATTAGTAATTAAACTAAATATTTATAAAATTTTAAAAGACAATATAAACAACTTTGTTTCACTCGCTTAATAAAGAGATAATGTGGCCAACTTGGCCGTAATATGTTAGATATTCATCATTTTGAGAGATTTTCTGAATGTCCCCGCTCACCAATTTTGTTCCTCTCTTTCCAGGGTCATAGTAATAACTATGTCTCTACCCCACACACATATAATTACGCTTCGTCCAAATAAGGTTCTTTACCTGGTCGGAGGAATAAAAATAAATAAATTTTTCAACTATTTCATTATCCTTCCTCATATAAGGGCCAATGCCAATGTAGGTTGAATTTCATGTCTCTTTACAATGTGGAAAATAAGTTAATTCGCCCACATTTCAAATAAATACTTTTATTTAAGAAGTTTAGTCCAAACAAAGGTGATCCATACCTTTATGGGTCAATGTAGGATGAATTTCATGGCTCTTTAAAATGTGGAAAATAAGTTATTTATCTCACATTTCAAATGAATATCTTAATTTAAGAAGTTTAATCAAAATAAAGGTGATTCATATCTTTATTAGTCTCTGTCGAAAGCCATTCGAGACTAGCATTCGATTGACCATTGAATTTGTATTTGTTGGGCGTTAATTATATTTGATTGAGCATGCATTGAATTTGTATTAGTTTGGTGTTGATTATATTTATTTTTGTATTAGTTTGGTGTTGATTATATTCAAGTGAGCATTGAACTTGTATTAGTTTGGTGTTGATTATATATTTTTTTCCAATCTACATAGCATTCAAATGAGTATTGAATTTGTATTAGTTTGACATTGATTATATATTTTTTCTCAATCTACAATGTTTGATAAAGATAGAAAACTAAAAATTTTGTTTTTTTTAATTATGAAAAAAAGACCATTTTTTACAATTTGATTAGAAGATGGAATTAAAATCTTTTTTTTTATATAATCTGATTTAACAAAAAATTTGGTTTTTTTTTATTATAAAAAATAAAAAAAAATAAAAATAAAAAAAATAAAACTATTTTTTATAATATGATTGGAAGATGGAATTGAAGTCTTATTTTTTATAATATAATCTGATTGAAAGATGGAATTTAAGTCTTATTGATCTTATTGGAAGATGGAATTGAAGTCATTCACTCTTAGCTCTTTTCGATGTTCTCTCTTTTAGATGTTTGATTTTTAGCTATCTAATTGGAAGATGGAATTGAAGTTTTATTGAGTGCTTCGCTCTTCGCTCTTTTCAATGTTTAATTTTTATCTCTTCCTCATGTTTATGTTTTCTCTTTACCTTCTTTGAATATTTTCAAAGATACAACTATATTTTTCTCTTTCTATGGTTTATTTTTAACTTTTTAAATTAACGCTGACAAGTCACAATGAACATGACTCTAGAAAATAGTGGTTAGGTCTTCCTCATGTTTATGTTTTCTCTTTGCCTTCTTTGAATATTTTCAAAGATACAACTATATTTTTCTCTCTTTCTATGTTTTATTTTTAACTTCTTAAATTAATGCTGACAAGTCACAATGAACATGGCTCTGGAAAATAGTGGTTAATTGGCATTTGGCACTCACCATCTATGGACCGCCTCACCACCTTGATATCTATTCACCACCCATATGAATTCTAAACTTTGGAAGACAACGGATGTTAAGCTTTGCAAGACAACATTGTTTAATCCCATGTACTATCTAATTATGCATATGTACTTTAAAAAATCTGCAATGTATCCCTACAATGTTTCCAAAGGTCAGGGAATTGTTGTTCTTAGCCCACAGACCAGATGGTGAGCAATCTCCCCATGCCCACCCAAGCCCATCAAACATTGCTATTATCACTGCAAGTGTAAATATAAATGCTTTAGGAGGTATGTACCATGTCATTGTTGTGACTTTAAACAAGGCTTACAACATGTACTATGAAGTAAATGAAAGTCCTAATTTTCACTACAAAATAAAAATGAGTGGGAAATAATTATTATTTATTCACTTACAAGTGACTGTAACAAAGAAGTATAATGGCCTCGTACAAGAGTCCATATCTGAATTTTCTATGCTAATTGTTTTGAGTTGATTTCATAAGAATACACTCCTTCATTGTTGGCTTCAAAAGGTCGTATATGTAGATGTAATTGACAACCACTTTATTTGCACTTCCAGAATGTGCTTTCATATAACATTAGATAGGAAAATTCTCCAGGAGCCTTCTCATCCTTATATGTATGTATGTCGTCGGCCAGGTGGGTAATGATGCAATTAAGCTCTGTAAGAACACATCTTCCTGGATAATCTAACTGCTTCAATGCCTCTTGCTAAAGGATTTTCCCCAACAGGCTTAGTAGGTACTCAATTTGTCTGGGATGGATCACGATCCTAGGTCA
>ML777505.1:564670-631749 GCA_009831015.1 Picea engelmannii
CGATACCAGGTGACGAGATATTTCTTATCACACTTTGTTTGACTCATCACCCAATAGGAATGAGATATGCTCTCATGAAGACAACAATCACTATCTGGAATTCTTCTTGCCTTTTCCATTGATGATTCATACTATTTCTCTTTTCTGTAGTTATTCAAATATCCCTCTTTTTTCAAAATTTCCTTGAATCAGTAATAGGGTTCAACATTTATCGGGAGGATATACAATAACCAATCCATCCTACGGGCACACTTTTTTCTTCGATCTGATAGAAATTTGGTCTTCAAGTAACAATGATATGACTCGATAGCATTATTTGTCTCCTGATTTGCATGAGGAAAATCCATGCATCCTTTTACCCACATCCCTACATATAAAAAATGAGTTAGTAAAGATATCATCTTTACGAAACACAAAAATAAAAATACAAATAAAATTTCTTGCACTTACAGATCTTATCACCATCAACCCAATTCTTGTAGAAATAGTCCAAGAACTTTTTCTCATTTGTGAATTTGATGAAAAACCCATCGATTGCATCTGTCACTTCGTCATTGGAACAATTTTTCATGATGATGCCTAACTCATTGAACATCTCACTTGCTATTTCAGGACTACTAGCCAACCGGTTGACATTTTTTAGCCATGCTTGTCATACATGCCAAATACATAAGATCACTTCACACCTTGTGATCCTCCTGCCAAATTCAATTCATCTTTAGTGTGATATTTATAGAAAAAATACAAGTTAAAATGTACAATAACAAGATTGAATTTACCTTAATGCAATGATTTCAGCTAATGCATCATCAACCATGAAGGCATTAACTTTCCAATCCAGACGAAATTGGTAACACCTATGCATGAGGTGATCCAACCATTGTGCAATATCATGTGATGTATTTCGGTATGCCACCACCCATTTTATTGGCACCCCACTTTGTTGTTCATCAAAAGCTACTAATGTGTACAATTGATACTGTCATATTCAAAAGAACATATGTAGTCAAGTTTAAGTCATCAATAATCTTTTGTTGCTCTAAATCTAATTCCTTAATAACCGCAATTAAATTTAGCAACCGGAGATGCTTTTGATGATTCCATTGGAGGCATTGAGGCTAAGAATGCCATTTTGAAGAACCAAGTCAAGGAATTGGAAGAAGCTTTGATTCCTATGTCATTTATTGCCATACCTTTAGCAATAGCCATGCCTGTGACCCCTGCAACCAAGTTAAAAATATCCTCCATTCTCCTCGCATCGTGTAGAGGCTATGTGGAGAAGAATATCAAGAAAATAATGGAGCTGATTACTGAGGCTTAGGAAACATCACAAAGTATGGCTTCCCTAGGAACAAGCGAACATGCTTTGCATGAACATTTACAGGCGAATTTAAAAAATGAAGAACGTTTCTATTTAGACATGGTCATCCCTTTTGGTGTCCATTTCAACAACATGACAGATATGATAAGAAGACAAGAGATACCCTCTCCCAAAACCGGATCACTCAATTAAATGCATGCTAGAAAGAGAAAGTGAAGAACCTGCATCTCATTGTCCAACCATGTGAACAAGCCATATCAAAGAAAGAAGAATTATTCAGAAAGCCAACCGAAATAGACTTATCTGGAAGTACCAACGAGGTCCAAGACCCCAACTTAATTGTCAACTCCTTTCCCTTAACTAAGAAAGCCTTTAATGAACAAGTTAATATTTTTAAGGGGTTTTCTTTAGAAAATTTTTACAGCATCCTTGAATATGGTGAAGATGACGTGGACAACTGGCTAGTCGAATATTCGGTACAAAATGAAGAAATTGATAAGGCTATGCGTAATCTTTCTATCGATCTAAGGGACTTAGAAATGAATATTTTCAACATAAAAATCCGGGATGAGATAAACGTGGCCCCCTTGAGAAACTACATTGAAGAATGGGTCCAAAGAGAAATGGAGAAGCTCATCGATGAAGGGAAACATGAAGTTGGCATGATTCCAGTAGTCGTCGACGACAGCAATAAAAATGCATCATCAAGAAAATAGAAAAGGGGGAGATATATACCATCATTGTAAGTCTATACTGATCACATCCTTCTTTGGTTATCAATCCATTTATTCCATCTTTTTAAATAGAAATGTCTAGCTAAAGACTGATACGTTCCAATTTATTATTTTCAGGTCTTTCTCTCTACCGTCGCCCACTTCTTCTTTCTATAGTCCTATTTCTTGTACATATTTCTTTCATGATTAGTGGGAGACCCAATCCCAATCTAGATGACAAACGCATTTAAATTTCCAGGAATATGTAACAGACAATATTATTTTTTGAAATATTTCAAATAAAACTATTTTTATCTCCTTTTCTATTTATGTGCTCATAAATTTTTATCTTCAACTATGCTGAACGTCAAGAGATTGTGTTTCTTTTCCATAGCATATAAATTTATTTGTCCTGGCACATAGACATACACAAGCTAGATGATCTATTTAAATAAGTGAATATGAAAATTGTACTTAACTCTAACCGGTTACAAGTATACAAAAATCATTATAAATGAATTTCATAAATACATTGAAGAGATAAAACATGCAAGGTAGGAACAGAAATTTCAAACATAGAAAGTCAGACTACTAGTAAAAACTAAAAGCAAGATGGATTATATACTTTCAAAAACTAAATGGTTTCAATGTCAGAATTCCTCTAGGGTCCACGTGTCATTTCGTGCATAGATACCACATGTGCTTCATGATGCTTGCAATGTCTTCGCTTCAGTTTTGATTTTCCTCCGCTACATTTTCCCCATCCGTGTGAATTTATTCCCAATTCAACCCAGCGGGGACTGCGCTACCATGCAACACTTGTTAAATATTGGAGGTAAGCTTTTTTAGAAGGTGTCTTTTTTATAATAAAAGGTAAAAGGGTGGATGATCCAAAAATATCTTTTAATCGACAATGGTTGAGTTATTATGCATGTGCTTATTTACCATTTAGGAATCTGAATGAAAGAGGAATAATTATAAAGTAAACATGACATCCATAAAGAAATGTACAGATATGAACATAAGCATGATAACAACAAACCATAAAACACCAAAGTGATAATGGAGTTCGACAATCTCGCCTACGTCTTTGGGCCTTTGTCTCAGTGGGTGAGGATTTCTTATTTATGTTAGAATATTTAAATGTACATCACATCAGTGCCAAAAAGGTTACAAACTAATCCGGTATTTTTCTACCATATCTCTAGAACCCAACAAAAGAAACGACACTGAAAACGGATAATCGAAGCTCCTAGAAATGGCCCGCAAAGGTGCTCTCCTCAACAACTTTCCACATAAAAATGGTTTTGGGTTGGAAAATATTCAGCATAAATTTGTTTTGAACCTCCTCCATGGCTCCAAGAAGCCCTGGTTTATATAGATATGAAGTTGGTAACCATCTCCCAACTTCCCTGCAAGATCTCGCCTCAAAAAGGACCCAATATCCCAAAAACAATGACCAAAATCTCTCAATTCTACTGAATAAAACAATTAAATCACTATTATATAGCTTAAAACCCACTTCTGCATATATTAAGGGAGCATCCCCCAAATTGTTGGCTTCTAGTCCTATTAGTGTGCCCCATGTGGCCTCACACTCTAAACTCAAACCTGATGGCTAAGCCCCTCGACGGTTTTTGCACCTTGGTCGTGTGCATGGCCCATGTGGCCAGGCCCCATACACCCACACATTATTCAGTGGTTACAGCCCCTGATGTAATAGCCTACAGTTAATCCCCCTGGTTACTGGGCTTGCCTGATCGACTGGGGCTTAACCCCTTACCTATGTTGCAAGTGTATAGTCTGAGCGCTATAAGTGTTGAACCCCGAGTCACGTGGTAGAGGTCTCAGAACTGAGGGCAAAGGTATGAGCGTGCACCAACAATGGATATAAGGTCATATGAGTGTGTTTGTGTGGAAAGTGTTACGTCAGGGGCTAGGGCCTAGACCCAGCCCTAACCTCCACCAATTCCACATAGCAACAAGCTTAAATAGCGGTGGTGCTATTAGTTGTTAAGAACTGTCAGGTAGGCAGGCTGGTAGCCCGGCCTACGCCAAAAGATTCTCCCCTTGCTCGGAGGTCATGGGTTCAAAACGCATTAATTCCAACATTTTTCCAACCAAATAACCAATACCTAGGTGCCACATGGTAGCCCATGTCTAGGCCATGTGGAATCATTTCATACGTGAGCTATTGCCACGTGTCAGCACACTATTTGACCATCTTCCTACCACTGTACTTTCCATGTAAGCGCCACATGTCGTACAGATTGTACGGATCTACCACATCATTAGTATGTATGTACCAAGTGTCACCCTTGTAGTGGTGACATGTGTCACTCCTTGATTGGTCCATGTATACCTGCCATGTCAATTGTATGGGAAACGTGACACCTACCTCGTGAAATGTGTCATGTATTTAGGTGGTTTTTCGGCACATGGTTTTTGTTGATGGTTTTTCTATTTCTGGTTAAGGAATTAGGGTTTTGGACTTATCCAAGTCATTGGGTTAGGGTTTTGGATGTCGCTAGATCCTATATGTATTTTGTATTGTAAACATTGTAACATAATGAATGAATGTAGAATATGTTGGTTTTCCTGGTTTGGGTTTCCAGGGGAAATATCTCTGTGTAATGTTTGTATTTGTCATTGTATCTTTTCTGTTCTTTTTCTGAATATTTGTTTGCAGTAGATATTGTACAAGGTTAGAACTTACAGCTAAGCCCCTCGATGGTTTTTTCACCTTGGTCGTGTGCATGGCCCATGTGACCAGGCCCCATACACCCACGCTCTATTCAATGGTTACAACCCCCAATGTAATAGCCTACGGTTAAGCCCCCTAGTCGGTGGGCTAGCCCGACCGATCGGGGTTTAACCCCTTACCTTTGTGCCAAGTGTATAGTCTGAGCACTATAAGTGTTGAACCTCGAGTCACATGTTAGAGGTATCAGAACCGAGGGTGGAGGTATGAGTGTGCGCCAACATCAAAAATAAGGTCATATGAGTGTGATCGTGTGGCAAGTGTTATGCCAGGGGCTGGGGGCTGGGACCTAACCCTAGCCCTAACCTCCACCAATTCACATAGAAACAATATTAAATAGCGATGGCACTATTAGTTGTTAAGAACTTCCAAGTAGGTGGGCTGGTAGCCCGGCCTACGCCAAAATGTCCCCCCCTTTCTCAGAGGTCACGGGTTCAAAACGCGTTAAGTCCAACATTTTTCCAACCAAATAACCAATATCTAGGCTCCATGTGGCATCGTTTCATACGCCAGCTATTGCCACATGTCAGCACACTATTCGACCATATTCCTTCCATTGTACTTTCTATGTAATCGCCACGTGTTGTAAGGATTGTATGGACCTTCCACATCATCAATACAGATGTGCCACATGTCACCCTTGTAGTGGTGACATTTGTCACTCCCTGATTGATCCACGTATACCTACCACGTTAGTTGTACGACCAGCTGCCACATGTCACCTTCAGACGCTGCCACATTGACTCCAGTTGTACCCTACCATGGCATCTCTATGGTCATATGAACTGTACAGTCAGCTTCCACGTGGTACTGTACAAACTGTACGGACATCATTTGTTTTGCCTGTTTGGCCAAATGAATAGACCGCGATATCTGGAGCATACAACATCTGTTTGAGCCCGTTCAAGTTGCGTTCAGTTCATATCGATGAGGCCTATGTGCACATTTGTTTTGAAGCCATTCTGAAAACTTTGATTTTTAGGCCTTTCTGAGCCTTCTCTGGCTCCTAGATCCAATTCTGGATCACTGGAAGGGGTTATGGTTTTTTAATAAAAGGTTCTTTTAATAAAGTTTTTTTTTTACTTTTTAATTAAAGTTTATATTTTGGGGTTTAACCTTAAATATAATAAAACTCTTTTACTATAAAAAGGTTCATTTTTATAAGAGGTGGTTTTAGAGTTTTCTGCTAATGGCAAAAGTGTAGAGTTATAAGTTTGAGGTTGAGAAATTAAGTGGTAAGAATAGCTTTTCACTATGGAAGCTTATGATGAGGGACCCTCTTGTGCAACAAGAATTGAAAAAGACATTGGCTAGAAAGTCAAAGAAACCAGCAAGCATGACAGACGAGGACTGGGAGGATCTGGATGCAAGAGCCCTCAGTACTATTCATTTGTGTCTGGCAGATGAAGTGTTGTTTAACATTGTTGAAGAGAAGACAACAACATGTTTATGTACCAAACTGGAGAGTCTGTATATGACAAAGAACTTGTCAAACATAATCTTCTTGAAGAGGCAGTTGTACAACTTGCGGATGAAAGAAGGTACGAAAATTGTTGATCACTTGAATGTTTTCAATACTCTGATTTTTCAATTAATTGGTATGGAAGTAAAGTTCGAAGATGAGGACAAGGCGGTTACACTATTATGTTCGTTTCCTCATTCTTGGGATCATCTGGTCACAACTGTGTGGTTTAACACAACAGATTCCATTGATTATGACACTATTGTGGGGTTTTGTTGTCTGAGGAAATGAGGAGAAGATCCAGTAAGGAAACCTCAACAACAAAAGCAATGGTGGTCAGAGGTCAATCTACAAAAGGAGGGAAAGATCAGAAAGGTACAACCAGGTCTAAGTCAAAATATAGTAGGGGTAAGGCAAAATGTTGGTTTTGTGGAAAATATGGGCATCTCAAGAAGGATTGTTGGAAAAGACAACAAGCATCCAAAGAAGACTCCACAAAAGAAGAAAATTTAGTTACAGGTATGGTTGATGAATTTATGTTTGTTTGTTGTATCTCACCACCTGTGTTCACATAGAAGGTCCAGGGCAGTGATGGTTGAGTCATCGTGAAATAATAAATAAATAAAAAATTGTATTTACTTTGGAGTTGTACAAATTATTGATTGCATGTAAATGGGCATATGTGTGTAAGACCTGGATAGGCATGCATACCCCTAGTTTATTAGGTCACCTATGAAAATTCTAGATGTAGATTTAGGTAGATTGAATATGTGGGGAGGCATGTGTGTTGGGTTAACCTTGACTTTGTGAAAGAGTTAATGAGTTAAATCTGGTTTTTTGGTCAAAGAAAGTGATTTTTTAGGTCCATGTTTTTGGGTAGCTCGTGGTATTGTGTCCATGGATTGCATGTAATGAAGCGTATAAAAGGCTTGGTGAACTTCATTGTAAATGGTTATGGGGGTAAGCAATGAAGGATTACTTGGTTGTCTTGGTCGGATTTGGTCAAGGTTGTTTGAATGTAAAGTTCGATGTGGAGCAGTGTGTCCAGTTTAGAAAGGTGGGTCTATAGAAAGGTTGATGTGTTGGCAGGTCAATCAAGTGTTTAAGAATATATGATGAAGGTAGGTTCATATCCATGGAACTTGGAAAGCATTGCAAGGAAGTTGGGATCGAATAGGCATGTTCAGTAATGACAAGTTACAACAATAGTTGTGGAAAAAAGTGGTTGTGCTATCTGGTAACTCGGTCACCATCGGTTGCAAAAGACAGAAATATTCATGAAGAGGTATGAATAGGTCATTTGGTAACTACTCAAATGTGAAATTATTCGGTTGTGATGCTTATGTTTTTTATCAACAGTCTAAGTAGGACTCAGATCAAACAGGTAGATCTTTGATATGTTGATGATGTTAAGGGATGCAGATTATGGGATCCTACTACCCACAAAATCATCTTGAATAGAGATGCATTGTTTGATGAATCTCCTTTTATAAAATCAAACATAGTAAAATATGAAAGGTTCAAAGCATGAATGGTAGCAAAAAGGTATTTGGAAGGTATTGATTTCCATGAAAGTTTCTCACCAATTGTTAAAATCTTGTTTCTATTCATGTTGTGTTAGCACTGGTTGTGATAGTACAACTAGATGTTAAAATTGTTTTACATGGATTTTTTTGGATAAAGGGATGTATATGGAAC
Organism: Picea engelmannii; assembly: GCA_009831015.1. Lineage (NCBI taxonomy): Eukaryota > Viridiplantae > Streptophyta > Pinopsida > Pinales > Pinaceae > Picea > Picea engelmannii. The sequence goes on from ML777505.1 coordinate 572,626, forward strand.
AACTAGAACGGTTAGTTCAGAATCGCAACAACAGATTTGTTTGCAAACTCAAAAATCATTGTATGGCTTGGAGCATGCTAGGAAAATGGTACAAGATATTTGATTCCTTCATGGTGAGCCAAATTTTACAAGAAGTGAGTATAACCATTGTGTTTATGGTATATTCATTATCTTGGAGTTATATGCTATGCTTGTTGGAAGCACAAGCATGGTTGAGGTCAACAGGTTGGCTCAATTAGTTAGGACGTTTGTTATGAAGGATCTGGGAGAAACAAAATAAATCTTGAGCATGGAAATACACAAAGATAGGAAATATGGTAAGCTCGGTTATCACAACATAAGTATGTGGTGAAGATACTCAGGAAATTCAATATGAATAATGTGAAACTGGAAAAATACCTTTGGATTTCCATTGTAAATTCTCTTATGGTTTATGTCCTAATCGATGAAGAATAAAAGGGTTTTATTGATGATTTTGATGAACAATAAAAATCATGGCATGATCGTCATCTAAAAAAGAAGGAGATAAAAAATGGAGACCTAGTTCTACTATACGAAAATTGAATCAAAGGAAAACCCATGAAGTTAGCGACGACATGGCTTGGTCCTTATGTTATAGAAGATATTCGACCTACGGGCACAGTTCAACTTCAAACTTTGTTGGGTCGCCCATTTAAAAAGGTAATTAATGGTGCCTGATTAAAGAAGTATAATACATAGAAATAAGGAACCTTGTTGGCAAATTTTGTAGAAAATAATGCCAATAGGGATCGATGAGAAATGGAAATATAACAACCCGGTCAAATTCAAAGTAGATTAGTGTATATTAATAATAGTATCAAGTAATAAATCTTTTTTTAAACTAAAATTCAGTTACAAAGAATTTCGGTATAAAATCCAGGTACAAGAAATTGTTATAGGAAAAGAAAAGTATTAAAGAAGTTACAAAGCTTGGAAGAAATAAGTAAAGGAAAAGTAGAATGGAGAGACAAAGAAGCCTTGGGTTAAGCCACAAAGAAAGTGGACGAAGATGAGATTGACACACGACTCCATCTCCAGTTTTACGATAAAACCTCATTAAGCGACAATCGATGGATCAAGGCAGATCCATATCAAGCGAGAGAAACCATCATAGAGGGGACTGAAATAAAATAGATGACTGAAGTAATTATCAAGAACGTGGACTAAGAATAATTGACAAGAGGAAACTCGACAATACAAAATAATCAGTCGGTTGAACCATGTATCGAGTGTAGATCAACAGAGGAGATTTATTCAGTCAAGCGAGAGAAAAAAATGACCACGAAAATTTCGACTCCAAAAAGGAAAGGTCATTTAAAATGTGACAGGAAAGGACCGACGAACCTGAAAAAAACATTAATGCTCGACACAACAGAGAAGACCATAATGCACCCACTAACATAACTTTGGGAGGACTCGTAACAAATGAAAGCAAAGTGGAAATCGCTATAATTAATGTGTGACAAGACCTACATGAATGTCAATTAAGCACTACCCTAGATGTCCCCTCATGCAAGTCTAACATACCACCAATAGTTATGATAGAGGCACACGAATATAAAAAATAATTGGCCACATTTAATTCAAATCTCTCTCTCTCTCGCCTATAAATTTGGAGGATGCATATGACTTCTCATCATTGTTATTTTCTCCCCTGCATCAAAGTAAAGAGCCGACCGAGCAACTGAGTGAACCTGCAACTTTCCCAGGCTTGTTGAATATCGTCAAACTAGACTTATAAATGATGAGAATGAGAGGACAAGTCACTAAGATAGAGGAACGATCAATACCAAGAGAAAGGTTTGACAAAAAAACTGTAACGACGTTGCAAATTCGAATGCAAAATATCTTACCGTCAGGACTAGAGGATATGGATTGGAGCAAACAGTGGAAAACTTTTCTAGATTGGGGGTTGGAGAACAACTATTGGAAGCCTGAGACATAATTCCTAACAAAAGAAGGAATCAAAGACCTCCTAGGAGCACCACAAATTGCCAACTTCAGGCGATGGAAGGAAGAAGCAGCAAATTTTATTGGTAGTTGGTATCACGATGGATATCTCTAGATCGATTATCTAATAGCAATAACAGGCAGGCTTATTCATAGAATCACCAACATTCCAAAGACGGGGGTTCAAGTCCTGAAAACTTAAAATGCAAATGCTTGGATGAAAATTTTGACCGGGTCAACTACAACAAAAAATTCAAAGGGATTACTTATAACCAAGATCCATGAATTTCATGCAAGATGGACTATCATAAATGTATCTTTATGCTTTACACTAGTTGGTCGAGCATCCAATGTCAAAATGACCATGATAGAGTCAATCAGCCAAATCTTTAAAAAGGAAGAAATCTTCCGCTGGTCCAAATACATGGTCGACATCATTTGGACTAACTACAAGGAATGCCAAGAAACTGGTAAGGCCGTTAAATTCCATTCCTTATTAATATGGATAGAAATGGATAAATATAGTCCATCAAGTGGCCCTACATTCACAATTAGGAAGGTTCTAGCAATGGAAAAATATAGAATTTTCACAGCAGACCAAGCAGGTGCCTCCAGATCGCTACCTCCATAAGAAATGTTTCGAATATGGGTCAGAAACTTAAAATATAGCTCACATAGATGGTGCATTGAGAAATGGGTTCGTCGGGCCCTGCCGACACTCTGCCATATTCAATTAGAAATTGATTGCACCAAACTTTGGTGTGGATTGGAGTCAAACCCAAAACTGGAGGATTTATATTATCAACCAACAACCAAGAGATATAAATTCCTCCTAAAGTTAACCAACCAGGACTACCTTTGGTACTCCCCCTCACCAACGCAGAATAGGAGGAGGAGGAAAGAGAAGAAGAGTTATATGAAGTACCCTTTATTGAATACTCAGAAGCATTGGAAATTACTCCTGCACGTCCTTCACCCAGAAAAAGAAAGAAGTCAGTGAAAAAAGATAAATAAAAAACAACAGTCGAAGTCGAAGAAATATCTTTCGACACAAAATAAATTTGGTGGGATACTTTTCAATCGACTGGAGATATTGAATTTAATGATCTCGTCATTCAAGAAAAGATGATTAGTATCACCAACAAAATTGATGAAAAAATAAAGAAGACAAAGAAGAAGACCCGACATGAGACTGCTACGATGAAGAAGATTCCAAGCTCGTCAGTCGGACCTGGAATGAAGGAATCCATGGAAAAAGACAAAGTACAAAAAAAATAGGTCAAACAAATAAAAATACACTATGATAGATTGAAACAAGGGGATAAAGGAGGCATAAGATACATGAAATCTTGACCATTGTGGTAACTCTAGAAAATATCACAAAGACCTGGTCAGAATTAGAATTCAAGACGAAGATGACACCAAGAAAAAGGAGAGTGATCGACTCGATAATAGATTTTACAAGAGAATCCCCACCAGCTGAGTCAGTAGCCATAATTGAGGAATGAACTACAAAGAAGAAGATGATTCAAATTATAATTGATAATTCATCAAAACAAACTCAGTTAGACCAACCATCTACGTCGTTTGACGAGGAGATCGAGATTGAAAGGCTAGATCAACCCAAGTCGGTCGAAGGAATATCAGTCCAATCAACTCATCCAATATAAATTGCACAACAACATGATTCAGTTGTTCAAATACCAATCCAGTCGGTCCACTCATTTGAATATATACATCAGTCGATCCGTCATCCCGAAGTCGACCTCTAGAAAATCACCACCCGGATTAATAATGTCTAAATTAGGACTAGTAGAGATCATGAGAAACGTTCCCATAGAAGAAGGACAACAACAACAACAACAGGATCACAGAGAGGATTCCTTCCTAGAAAAAGTTATGAATAAGTATATAGTACAAGCTCTGATGTAGGCTCAACGGTCTTCCTTGCAGAAAGAAACATAGAAGACACAACAGAGGGAAACAACAGTAAGGGGACAATTCGATCAGACTCACTTACCTGTAACACAAGCTCAATAGAAGGACATGGGATCAACAACAACATCGGGGAAGAGTAATAAAAAGAAATTTGTGTAAATTACCTTTAAATTGACCCGATCACCCAACCCGTCCAGGTCATATGTCGAAAATACACCTGACCGGACATAAATATTCAACCATCACCTCTTCAACTTAAATCAAGTAATTTCAAAAGAATAAAAAAAAAGATGGAAGAAAGTGATTAAAGAAGGAAGTCAGATTTCAAAAGTAAAGGAGAATCAAAATAAAATGCTACAAGAATGTATAGAGATGGTCATAAAGCATTTAGGAACATAGCAGCTACCAGAAATGGAGTGCCCCTTGGTATGTTTTAAAGACTCGGTCGAAAGGCTGATCAAAGCTAATTCAAAAAACCAACAACAAGTTGAACTTCTCCAAAAGGAAAAGGAATATATACAACAACAATATCGCCTAGCAAGGAATGATAATCAAATAATCTGAGAGCAGACAACGACCATCATGGTGATAGAATATAACAATCTTAAAGGATTCGGGAAAAATGTGGAAGAAGTCACCAAGAGTGCTACAATTCTAAATTTGGTGGTAAGTAACTAGCCAACCTACTTTGCAACTGCATTCAACAAGGGAAGAATACAAAGAGTTGTGGTCGAAAACATAGAAAAGACCAAAAATATGACAACCGACATCAAGATCAAAGAGACCCTCACAAGTTAGTTAGAAAAATAAAAAGTAGTAGAGTCACAACTCTCATAGCAAGAACAAGAATGACAAAAGAAAGGGCACAAAGTACTGTTGGAAATCGACATAGCAGTAATTCGCCTCGCTCAACTCGGAGAAAAGATTCAAGATATGGAGCAATAGAGTGACCCAGAATTAGTCGCAATACAACAAGAAAAAATAACAGAAAAAACAAACTTGCTTGGATAGATCAAGACACTAGGATTGGAAGCACACCAGTTGATCAATGCATGGCACAACTTCACCCAACATTTGTAGCATTTAGCTCCCAACATCCTATAGACCGCCTTCGAAGCTAGTATAGAAAGAAGACCAAAGGACGCAGTCAAATCAACTAGTGGCAGAGATCTCGGCGTAGCAGGACAGTTGAATATGGCTCCATAATCCTATCAAACACCAGAAAAATTTGGCTATAATTCCTCTTCTTTCTCTCTTTATATCAATTCTATTTGTAAACAATCAATGTAAAATAAAGTTCTATTTTACTCCCCTCTTGCTCAGGACACGAAAGGAATTGAGGTGGGGGGAGATGTTGTAGGGGCTAGTCGACTCTATCGACTAGAACTAACATTCGACTAAGAGTTAGTTGATCGAGAGTTATGTTAACCGACCGAACCAAGCAGTTAAGTAGTTACAATTGCTCGGTAACTGAATATGTAGGTATAAATAGACAAGTATGTCTCATAGAAGGATGTATCCATTGTGTTGTATTGAATCATCTATCTAATGAAGGTTGTTCTTTTGGATTCCACTACTTTGTGTATGTATTTTTCTATATGTATGTATATGTGATTCTATGTTTTCTTATGTATTGAACTACTAGTAATACTCCCCTACTTTTCCCTATATTACAACAAGCTTCACTGACCAGAGGTATTATTTTTACAAGAGACTATGGGTAAAGGGGTTGCACTAATAAGTGAACTGAGGAAGTCTTTACGAAATTGGGAATTCCTGGAAGTAGATGCAGATGGTCAGTATGGGGGTATTGTTACAGGATGGAACCATAATATTACTCTGACCAATTCTTTTACTATCTCCTCAAGCTTCTATACATAGTTCTTCAACAAAAGTCTAGGTCAAGTATTTACTTTTCTCAATGTGTATGGGCCTTATGAGGAGAAACAAAGGTTTTGGGAGAGGATATTCAACCTTCAATGCTTGAATTATGATAATTTAATTTTGGGGGGTGAACTAAATTTTACCTTGACCCAAAGAGAGGTTTGGGGGGGCAATGCAAGGGTAGACCGTCTTGCTGATTTTTTTGCAAATAGGTTGGAAGCATGTGGGTTGGTAGATGTGGAACCTTTGAAGATACAACCTATGTGGAGTAATAATAGGACTGTAAGGGAAAGGGTTCTCAAGATTTTGGGTAGATTCGTGGTTCATAATTCAAGTTTGCATAAGGTAGTTAGGTATAGGTCTTGGTTTGATCTGAGTCGAAGTTCATATCACTTTCCAATAGTAATTGAACTTGACCTCAATGATCCCATATGGGAAGCCCATTTATGTTTTATCCATTGTGGTCAAAAGAGGAAGAGTTTATCAATTTAGTAAAAGAGAACTAGGTTCCTTTTGATCTCTCCTCATAACTCTCTGCATGTGAACAATTCACTCCAGCTCTTAAAAATATTAAAGAGAGGGTGGTAGCTTGGGTAAGGGAGAGATTTCATAATAGAGATCATTTGTTGGAGGACAAGGAAAAGGAACTTGAGGGTATGGTAGATGGAATGGTGTGAGATCCCTCTGGAGAAGACTCTCTAGTTAGGTTAAAGAAGTGTGAGGCAAAGAAATTGAAACTTCTAATGGATAAATAAGCAGATTGGTTGATCAAAAGCAAAGTTGTATGTTAAAACTAGGAGATAATAATAAAAAGTTATTTCACTCCTTTGCAAATCATAGATAGAGTATCAATACTATTTGGTAATTGTAGGACCAAGGAGGTAAAAAGGTAATAGGATTTAAGGTTTTAGCTAAACTTGGAGTCAAGCATTTTAAGGGGATTTATAAGGATCTAGAACGGGTTAACTTGGATAAAATTTTGAAAGTTATTTCTTATTTTCCATGAATTGTTACTGAGGAAGAGATTGAGGATTTGTCAAACTTGGTAACAAAGGAAGAGTTGATTTTGGTCCTGCAAACCTTTAAAAAGGACAAGAGTCTTGGACAGGATGGGTGGTCAACTGAATTTTCCATTGAGTTCTTTGGTTTACTAGGTATGGACTTATTACGAGTGTTGGAGGAGGTAAGAACCTCAGGAAGAATGGAAGAAAGTTTAAATGAAACATTTTTATCTCTAATACCTAATAAATATTGTCCTAAATCCTTTTATGAATTTAGACCTATCTCCTTGTGTATTGGTTATATAAAATAATTGCTAAAGTGATTGCTACAACGTTGAATCCTATACTATGTGAGTATGTTTCATCTAAACAGTTTAGTTTTATAAGGGGAGGATAGATTCATAAGGCTTTTGGTACATCTCAGGAGGGATTACACTCTATCAAGATCTCTGGTAGGCCAACGAAATTTATTAAGCTTGATTTATCAAAATCTTACGACAAAGTTTCATGGTTGTACCTTCAATTATTTCTTATTCATCTTGTTTTTTCGGTACCTATGGTCAGATGGATAATGTGTTGTGTTACAACTTCTAACTTTGCAATTTTGATAAATGGATTCACCTAAATATCTTTCAATCCTATAGAGGGATTAGGCATGGTTTTCCTTTATCCCCCTGTCTATTTCTCTTAGTAGCAAAAGGTTTGAGTCGATCTTTGATGGAGGTGAGGAGGATGAGGTTAATTCAAGGAGTAAGGATTGGGAGTGAATCTTTGTCTCATATATTATTTGTGGATGATGTCTTTTATTCTATTACGGTTCTAGGAGGGAAGGCTCTCAGATGTAGGAATTGTTATAGATTTAAAATTTGGCAACAATAATGGAGGTAAATGGTTCAAAGGCATCCTTGTTTACTTCAGGTATGGATGACGAACTTATCCTAGATTTTGAAAAAAACTTTCCTTTTAGGCTCTTGGATTTAAGTGAAGGTATCAAGTATATGGGGTTCAATCTCAAGCCTAATAGTTATGGAAATGCATATTGGTGGTGGTTGGTCTCCAAAATTGAGAAAATAGTTACACTCTAGAATAATAGATGGTTATCAAGAGGGGGAAGATATGTGTTTGTGAAGTATGTGTTGAAAGCTATACTCGTCTTTTGGCATACTTTAGCACACATTCCAAAAAGAATTTTGGAGAAAATAAGAAAGGTTTGTTTTAATTTCTTGTGGTAAAGTAGTTGTGAGTTTAAAGGTACTCATTGGGTCAGGTGGCAGAAGTTGGCAGTTCCCAAAGCTTTGGGAGGGTGAGGATTAAAAATATACATCTTTTTGGAAGATCATTTGCTACAAAATATTTATGGTTGGTACTAACTAAGGATAGTTTCTGGACTAGAATTATGGTACATAAATATATGGCCCCTAGAACTAAATTAGACTGGATAAGAAAAGAAAACAAATAAGTTCAGAATGTGTCTAGTCAGTGGAAGGCCCTTTCTCATGCGTTCCCAGTGATTGGCTCTTTCCTAGATTGTCATGTGGGAGAAGCGTCTCAGGTGAGGATAGGATTCGATGCAATAATGGGATGCAATCACGACATTTTTCTTCTAGTATATCTAGTTAGGTACCTAAGAGAAAATGAGAAATCGACCCTTAATTTGGTTAATAAACCAGGGGAAACAACCTTGTGGAAGAAAGGTTGGTTGAACTATGTAGATTTGGGTTTGGAGGGGCCCTTAGCAAGGAATTGGGACATTTTTATTGCAGAGCTAAGAAGGGATCATGTCCAAATTAATGAAAGCCTTGACGAGTTGGTATGGGGATTTAACAAGTAAGGAGCTATGTACACTGCTAAGTTGGGTTACCAAGATATATCCCCCTTTGAAGTTGATAAAGTGTGGTGGTGGTGGAGAGATTTGTGGAAGGTGAAGGCTCCGTCTAAATCAAAGATACTTATGTGGCTTGCTTTTTCTGATCGAGTTCTAACATGGGATCGTTTACAAAGAAGAAGTAAAGCGGGGCCAAACCAGTGCAGTCTCTCCAAGGAACATGAGGAAACAAACCTTCATCTCTTTCAACACTATCCTTTTTCTATTGGCATCAGATTGAAGAGTCCTTGAATTTTCCCTCCTTGTGGCGTGGAGACACCATTGGGGTTTGTCTTCATTCATGGTTTTTCTCCATATGAATTGAGTAGCTTGTAACTTGTAATGTTTCTAGTTATATAGGGTTTATGGATAACAAGGAACTCTGCTCTATACGAAGAAAAACTTCACCCAACCTTTCAAGTTTCAGCATGGGTAATGGGTCTTTTTCGTTTCTTCAAATAGGTTCCCAAGCAAAAGATCTCTTTTCACACACACACATGATAACTATAGTGTAGTCTAAACATGTTATGATTTGAACTTTTTCCAATTACATTTTCTTGACCATTTTCACCTAAAATTCGGTTAAAAATGAAGAAGTCTAAATGTTATAAGATTTGTAATTTTTCTGGCAATCACCACTGAAATTGGGCTATAGAATTTTTGGCCAAATTGTAATTTTTTATTTCTGAAATTGCATTTTTGAATCTATAAATGGACTCAATGCCCTCAAAAAAATCTATTGCACATAGATTGTGCAATCTCAAATTGTCATTTTTGGTCAAATTACAATTTTTCATTGTTGAAATTGCATTTTTGAATGCATAAATGGATTCAACACCATCAAAACCCTCTATTGCACCCTGATTGTGCAATCTCAACAACTAATATAAACAATTTCTCTAAATTTTTGGCAACAGATTCTAAACATGTTACAATTTGAGTCTTTTCCAATGACATTTTTTCTTCTATTTTTGTTCAAAATCAAACCGAAAATTTAGAAGAATTACTAGAATTATAAATATTAATTGTTGAAATTGCACAATCAAAAAGTTTTGAAAAAGTTGAATCCATTTATAGATTCGAAAATACAATTTCAACAATGAAAAATTATAATTTTACCAAAAAATATATAACCAAATTATAGCAAAAATCCAAATAATATAACTTTTAGATTTAAAGAAAAAAAAAAGCAATGTCCATGAAAAATTTAAACAAAAGCACTCTCAATGAAAAAATAGATAACGTAAATTTATTTTAACATAACTTCTAAGCAAAGGTATTGATTTGAAAATGCTAAGAAAATATATGTTGTGCTCAAACATGTTTTTCACGTTGTAAAGAACCGACAGGTGGGAAAGAGCCACGAAATTCCACGTACAGACCTTTATTTGGAGCAAGTGAGACTTTGAACTGCGAAGTCAAGCCTCCCTTTATCTTTACTCATTTGCTTGACTATCGATAGGAAAGGAAATTGCACGGAACACAGATTCTTTTTAAGTCTGTAATTACAAAATGGCCCCTTGCGTCTGTAATTACACAACGGAAATGATTCACTTCACTTTCAATGCAAAATCCAAATTATCTCTCTCCTCTGTGCTCTTTCTACTAACATTAACATTAACTCAGTCGAATATCTTCCCGCTGATTTGGAGGGATCCACTTGCGGTCGGAAAGTTATCATGGATTGCAATGCTTTGGAAGGGAATTTGAAGGTGGTTCTGAATTCATTGGTAATGCAACAACATGCTCAACTTACTTTCCATATTACGAAGAGCCATTAAATTCAGAGTACGGTGACTTGACTTTTATTTGGAGAAAACATAAATGAAATGAAACTTCATTTATTTGTTTTTATTTTATATATATATATTTTTAGAAATGTGATGTTTTAAACTTTAAAGTGCTTGAAAAGGTATAAATTTGAGGGGCATTTTTTTTCCGTCGAACAATTTTTTTTTTTTATGTTGGATTTCTTTTTATAAGTGCCATTCACATGACATTTTATATTTATGTTTGTCCAACATTTAAATATTATGTATAATATGTGTTTTTGTTAATTTTTCTTGTGAATACAAAAACAATTTTTGTTGTGATTAAGAAGATGTTCATAGGGCACATCCTGTTGATATTATGGTAGTTGCAGGAGGTATTTACCTCCACGTGTAAATCTGATGAGAATATAATACTCTGGAAAGCAAGAAGAAACCCTAATGAGTTGGCTAATAACCCTAGATGACATGTCGGCTCAAAATGATAACTTGTATTAGGTTATTAGCCTCCAAGAGAAGAAGTCGGCCAGAAGAAATAATACATACTAAACAGATAGATACCCAGAATGAGAAGTCGGCCCAGGCAGTTATCCAGAATTACTATAAATATAGGAGGTCAGTCTTCATTCTGGCAGGGCAGTCTCAGAATTGCAGAGCAACACTTGTGCGCACTGTAATGCCCAGTTTGGTGCGCAGGTTTGAAGGAAAGTTGTTATTGTAGTTGCTGCAGCTAGCAGATCACGTTTGGCTTGGACTATCTCTTGGTTAGGGTTTGGACTATCTTATCAACTCTTGTTGGTGTGCTACCCTTTGTTTGGCTATCTAGCCTAGGGTTTGCTTCCAGAGTGATTCTCTATCAAGGTTAAGGTGCTCGGAGGGTGGCTTCAACCTATGGTTAGGTGACAATAACGATATTGTCAATGGTAAAATGAGCGCATCCATTATATTCTAACAGTTTATGGGCCCACACCTTTTTCATTCAGTCTAATTGCTAGAAGGAAGCATAGCCAGAAGGATATTAAGCTCGTTGAAGAACTATCGCTAGGGTTTCTAGCAGGAGAAGTCACCAAAGCACTGTCACTAGGGATACTAGTAGGTGCAGTTGCAGAAACCCTATTCCTCTCGTTGAGGCACCTTAAATGAAGGGATTGACCTAATCTCTGGATAGATTTGTGCGCCCTAGCCTAGTGCATCTCCTGGTACTCTTAGCAAGCCAAGACGTCAAGTTTGAGTTTCTGGTCAAATCTAGGGTTGACCAAGTCAAAGCAACCATGACTTACTCTATGAAGTCAGAAAACAAGTTAGATGAAGCTTCTAACTTCATAGCATGGAAGACAAGGATTGACCTCATCCTTGCCAAGAATAAAGTGTTGGATATCGTGAAAGGAAAAATCGTGAAACCAAAGTTTGATGAAGGAAAAGAGAAGGAACCACAGAACGTTGCAGTTATGGAGAAGTTCAAAGACGGTGACATCAATGTTATGAGTATCATAGTGGAATTTATAAAAGACCACTTGATACCCTACATCTCCCATCTTGACTCATCAAAGAAGATGTACGATGCCCTAACAAACCTCTTCTTAGTCAGAAACATTGGACAAATAATTAGTCTAAAGAATGAGCTTTGTAACATGAAGATGAATGATGATAACAACATAACATCATACTTTGTGAGAATCTCTCAATTAAGAGATCAACTACAATCTATTGGAGAAATCATTTCAGAGAAGGAATTGGTAAACATAGTACTCAATGGTCTTCCCAAGACGTGGGATGCATTTGTCGCAAGCATGAACACAAGGAAGGAGTATCCTACATTTGAAGAACTTTGGACTTGTTGTGCTCAAGAAGAATCTAGGATCAGTGCAAAAGAGAAACCCCAAAATAAGTACAATGATCAAGCCTTCACAGCAAGATTCAAGAATTTCAGGAACAAAAGGAAGTTTGGTTCAAAGAGGAAGACAAATCAAGAGAAAGATATTTCAGAAATACAATGCTTCAACTGTTGAAAGTATGGTCACTATAAGAGTCGTTGTCCCGAGCTAAATAAAAGGAAGGAGAAACATGAAGCACCAGTTGCCGAAGAAAAGGAACCTACAAAGAAGACTAAGCAGGATGAAAGAGACTTCTTCTTCTGAAGGTAACAATACTCTTCTTATTTCTTGTACATATCTTGTTTGCATAGTCTCTGCACATATCTTGTATATCTATCTCTTAAAAGATAATATGTTCCAAGAATAACTATACTTATGAAAGAACAACAAGATAAGGATTGCTATCATTATACAAGTCAGATAATACACATGAAAGGATACATCAAACAAATCATGTGGAAGCTATTACAAGATAAGCCGAAATCATAATCAGTCATGAAGAGACTTAGAAGAAGCAAAGACAGAAAGAAGTCAGCAATCAAGAGAAAATTGGAGAAATACTTATGATGTTTTGCAGAAGACAATAAGATGGAAGCATGGACTCTGTTAGACGGAGGGAGCCGATTATATATTGCAGAAGACAATAAGGATGCAGACGGAAGCGTGGACTCTGTTAGACAGAGGGAGACGATTATATGCACTCATACATGAAGCAAGGATTAGGAGGGAGCTAATCCTATGATCCATTGAAGATGATGAAGTATATATCCATGGTAGCATCCATGAAAGACAGTACATGTTCAGTTCAAGCTCAGAAGAAGTCTTCTTCAAAGAGAAGCCATAAAGTATCTTTGGTTGTCCATCCACATCCATGATTCTATAATGAAAGTAAGAAGTGGAATATTTAGGGCGTGGAATCTATAAGAAACTCCATGGACCCAAGAGCTAAAGAAAAACATGAGGAAGAACATGAAGATTCCAAGAAATAAAGAGAAGCCAAAACAACCAGTCATTGTATCCAGAATCACAAGATTACCAGCCTAATATGAACTCACTAAAAGCAATCAAGCAGAGGAACTAAAAGTTGTGATGAAGAACAGTGTATGAAATACTTATGAATGAAAGCATTGCGAGATCAAGGACTAGAGGTTCTCCCAGATGTAGGGAGAAGACTGTGATGATTACTCGTTCCAGTAAACCAGAAATACCTCTACATGAGTCATTATATCATCTGCGATATCCATGGGTTGGAGCTCTACATCAGATGAATGCAAAGACTGTTCTCCAGAGAAATTGAACAAAGAGTGTATGAAGAGCAACCTCAAGGCTTTTAGGTATACCAAAAAGAGACCCTTGCATGCAAATGGAAGAAGACAACTTGGTGGAGAACCTCTAATGCACAACAAAAGTGTGGTGAAGATTTTCTATAACAGAGATATTATATCAAGATGATTACTCAAAAGATCAGATCTCATGATGACAGAAGAAGTGCCACATGGATATGTTCTAGTTTTCCAACAGTGATATACTTTATTGATCAGAGCTACATGAAGCCTTCAAAGTAGACCAGTGTTCCAGATCGAAGTACATTTGAAATCAAGCATTATATTATTCGTGATGAAGTCCAGAAAGGAGAAAGTAGTTCTCCAATACATATCTCCATAGATGAGCAGATAAGAAGACATTTTGATAAAGCTTCTATTCAAGATGAAAGAGTTTGTGTACTCAAGATGGAGCTCATGGGGACAACTTCCTTATTGAAAAAGGAAGAGATGACTCCCAGGTTGGGAGGGAGCACTGATGTATTATTGATTGATGGATATGATGAGAAGATTCCTTCCAGTTCGGAAAGTGGATTGAGATTTCTGACGGACAGAAATTTTCCAGTTCGGAAAATGGTCCAGATTGTTGATGTACCATAGACAACAACTTCCCATTGTGGTTAACATGGGGAGTGGTCTAGAGCAGTCTCTCTTCTTGAGGGTTACTCAAGAAGACTGGCCTGCCTCGTCGGACAACGACTTCCCATTGTGGTTAACATGGGGAGTGGTCCTTTTTTGTGGTTGGTGCAGGACATACATTTTCTCTTGTGGTTAACATGGGAAATGGTCCGGACAGTCATTCTTAGGGCGGATTCATTCTCTCCAAGTTGCAATTTGTTTAGTGTCGTAGGAATGGCCCAGGGTGGGGAATGGTCTAGGTTCAGCAATCAGGAACAAACATTCCTTAAGGCTGACTCATTCTCTCCAGGTTACACTTTGTCTAGTGTCAGAAGAATGGCCCAGGGTGGAGAATGGTCCAGGCTCAGAAATCAGGACAATTATTCTTCCTTGCTTGAGAAGAATAGTCCAGATAAATCATCATTGATGTTTTACCTTCTGAGGGCAGATGTGAGTGGAAGAATGGCCCAGATGGTTCAGTTTATATCATAACATTATTTCTGTGCAAGTTGATATCAAATGATTGTTATGAAGACTGTATGTCTCTAGAACAGTAGATGTATACTACTGTGGTGGATGTGTTCCAATGTTTGTGACTATACATCACTGATCAAGTACATGTGTGCTACTTGGTGTGGTAGTGCACCACTAGATTATAGTTGTGTACTACTATGGATAGACACAGTTGTGTTCTATGGAATGATATTGTTCTGATTGCCTTGAAGACTATCAACAAGTGTTGAGAATGATTATTATCCTAGATGGATGATCAATGAACAGAGATTTCCCAGACAGAAAATGGTTTAGAACATTTATTCTTCTATATTATAAGAATGGCTCTTGTGTCACTCTGTGGAGTGAGCATCATGTCTGATTACCCAGATAGAGTATGGTTTCGAGAGATGGTGCAGTTGATGACACTGATAGTGATGATGGTGCTCATGAACTAATCATGAGATAGTCTAGATGACTATGTTGATGCTACCGGGTGAATGGTATGTTTGTGCTCAAGGCCATTACCTATAATACCTCCCTAGCTAGGAGGGAGTGTTGATATTATGGTAGATGCGGGAGGTATTTACCTCCACATGTGAACTTGACGAGAATAGAATAATCCGGGAAGCAAGAAGAAACCCTAATGGGTTGGCTAATAACCCTAGAAGACATGTCAGCTCAAAAGGATAACTTGTATTAGGTTATTAGCCTCCAAGAGAAGAAGTCGGCTAGAAGAAATAATATATACTGAACATATAGATACCCAGAATGAGAAGTCGGCCCAGGCAGTTAGCCAGAATTACTATAAATACAGGAGGCCAGTCTTCATTCTGGCAGGGTTGTCTCGGAATTGCAGAGCAACACTTGTGCGCACTGCATTGCCCAGTTTGGTGTGCAGGTTTGGAGGAGAGTTGTCATTGCAGTTGCTGCAGCTAGCAGATCACGTTTAGCTTGGACTATCTCTTGGTTAGGGTTTGGACTATCTGATCAGCTCTTGTTGGTGCGCTATCCTTGGGGAAAGGTGCGCTACCCTTTGTTTGGCTATCTAGCCTAGGGTTTGCTTCCAGAGTGATTCTCTGTCAAGGTTAAGGTGCTCGGAGGGTGGCTTCGGCCTATGGTTGGGTGACAATAGCGATATTGTCAATGGTAAAACGAGCACATCCATTATATTCTAACACATCCAAACCATGAAAAAACTTCAAAACCCACTAAAAATGGAAATTAATAAAAACAAGCATTGATGCTTCTATTATAACAACAATTCTCTAATACCTTTTTGTACAAGTACATGTCCAACTATATAAAGGTAGCATGGCCAATGGTCTCATTAATCAAGAATGAGAGACTCAACAATCAAGGTAGCATGGACGATGGTGTCAACAATCAAGAATGAGACAGAGGGCTATATTTCAAATCATCCTGTAGTATCATAGGAGGTCTCTTATCTTCATCGTCATTGTTTGATTTACATGTGGCGAATCTCCCAAAGTAGGCCATGTGTTTCCAGGAAGATTCCATTAAAAACCTTCAACAATTACGAGTCTTACCCTTTATAATGATGCATTGTTTTACCTCCAAGGTTCAATATCCTCAACTATCAACACTAAAGAAACTACATAAAAACTCTCAAAATCAACAAAAAATCCATATTTCACTAAGACAAACAAGAAAAGTCACTTCTATTATTTATATTGGACAACAAAAAGACATTTCAATCTACGTACTATTTTCCCAAAGGTTGATATTTTATATAGCACATTAATGGCCCATGGTTGTGGGTGTGCCACGTGAATCTCAACCTTTGAGACTTCAAGTTCATGGCCTAGCGTGCACAGAATCTTGGATTACAATTTGCATGATCTGATTCTCAACCTTTAAGCTTTAGGCTTCAATGTACACAGTGCAGAATTGCAATTTGCATAATTTGAATTGCAATGAAGATGTTGTTTTTAGCATGCCCAAAGACCCATTGTGAACACATTCTATGCATATCTCAGAGCCTTATCTTGAAGAGGTCTCACAAGTGTAGAGAGTCAAAATCTCATCTCAAAATCTCAAGACTGTCGGGGCATAGTCTCTCTTATCTCAGAATCTCATCTCTAAGAATCATAGTCTGAGCCAATGAGTCAAATTTAACCCTTCGCTTGAATACCAATTTTCAATTTCAAAAGAAACAAACAACTATAGCCAAACCCTTTTGAGTGAAAATAGATGAAAAAATCCAACACGGAACTTCATCATTTGCCATTCCTTTTTTTTCGGGTGGAAAAGGATAAAAAATCCAATCCAGAACTTGGCATCTTTTGCTTTTCCTTTTTTTCGGTCATTTGCCTTTCCCTTCTTTTACGGGCAGACCTTGGAGAATGAGCCTCTCTTCTTTATTAAAAGAATTGATGGGGGGTTGCTTTATTTTCATAAAAAGTTAAATGTGAATCGGGTGAGCCATCCTTCCTCCCCCGCATTCTTCGGGATACTTCAGTGCTTTGAAAACCACTTTGACGTCGTAAGTCAAATCACATTGTCTTTACTCATTTGAAAGGAAATTGCAGCCTGCATTACCTCTACAAGAAGGGAGCGAAGGCGAAGATTCTTTTTATGTTCAGCTTCACATCACATTGAATTCAATTACATCCACAGAATGGCCTCTTCCAATATCTGCAATTACAGAGGAGAAATGATTCACTTCACTTTCGCTGCAAAATCCAAATTATCTCTCTCCTTACTGCCCTTTCTACTAACGTTAGCATTAGCTCAGTTGGATAATCCTGTTTATCTCCAAGGTCTCAGTTGCAGTGGCAATGATATCAAGAATGGAAGTGCTGTGGAAAGGAACTTGAAATTGGTTCTGAATTCATTGGTTCAGAATGCTAACAAAACGGGGTACAATGTTTCACAGCATGGAGAGAATGGAGATAAGATGTACGGTCGTGCTCAGTGCAGGGGAGATCTCAATGCCTCTGCTTGTGGGGCATGCGTTTCAAACGCTACAAAGGCTCTCAGTGAAAGATGTCAGGAAACTGACGGAGTCATGTATCTCAGTGGATGCGTTCTGAGATATGCCACTCACAAATTCTTTTCAAATTTCAATTTATCGGATGCATCAAACACTACTACATGGTGCGGTAAAGTTAAGAGAAACGGCACATTTGAAAATGGAAGGGGTTTGGATTTGCGGATTGGCAATCTTTTGAGCAAGCTTATCGAAGATGCTGTGTCCAGTAGTGTGGGTTACAGTACAAGAAATGAAAGTGGGATTTATAGTCTAGCTCAATGTTGCAGAGACCTTAGTATGAATCAGTGTAGTCTGTGCCTCAACACTATCTACACAGATTTGAGCTATTGTCCAGAAGGATCCAACGAAGGAAACGTGAAGACAGACAACTGCATGATCCTTTATGCCAGCTACAAGTTATACCGTGATGGTGTTCCTTTGCTCTCACCCCAAAGTGGAAGTAGTTCTTCTATACCGCCATCACCGGGTCGATCAAGAGCAATAAATCAAGGTAATCTTGTCGTACATATTTAGAGTACAGGGAAAATCTCAAAAAGCATTTGCTAATTCAGTCAGTAATATGGACGATTGTTATTTTCTGCAGGAAAAGGAAAAGGTCATCTTACACTGCTGGGATCGAGCATTGGTGGTGCGGTTATTGTGGTGATGTTGGTCGGAGCTGTTGTAATTCGGAAAAGAAAAGTTATTAATCGCCCTGCTCCAGGTTAGTTCAGTTACTCTATATTCCTCTTCCGTGTGTATATTTAGGTAGTGGATTTGGGCAAAAAAAACATAAAACTGGTTATTAATCACCCTGCTCCAGGTTAGTTCAGTTACTCTATATTCACTTGACTGTTACGTCGTTTGGTTAGTCGACCCATCCCAACTCATCACAAGACATGCCAAGGCGTCACGTCGACCCATCAACGTGCCTCATGTCACCTCGGGCATGTAGGTCCATTTTCTTGTTCACACGTCGGGCTCGCCCACTTGCCTAGCCAAGTCAAACCCATTTGTGCTTCGTGCAACCCAAGTTAATGTCTCCCATCCACAACCTCATAACGTTTGTCGCAAGGTAAAGGGGCATGGGTCCCCTTTGGTCTGTATTCCCAAGACATGATCCCAAGGCACTTCTACCAACACCTTATAACATGGTTGCCTACCCAACCGATCACATTCTCTCCAACTTCGTCGACCAAAATCATCTTCGAACTTGCCAAAGGACCGTGCACGCTCGGCTAGTGTCGGGAGGGTTTTACATCCTCCCCCACTAGAAGTCGTTTTCATCCCTAACAACATTCGTCGAACACGATCTCCATGATGTGCCTTACCCCACCTTCAGATCTTGTCTTCAACTGCTGCAACCGTTGTCAAACAGCCTTCCCTTAGGAAGATTACGAATTCATCCAATTATGTGGTTCTTCATGATGTACTACTACATCCATACTTCAATTTCTGGCCAGATTTCTGTTAAATATCCCCCAAAAAATATTCATTTGGTAGAATCTTTCGCCCAAATCTTTTTAAAATATGTAAGCAAAACATTTTACTTAATAAAAATTTACTTTAAACTAACTTATAACTTATATAATGTTGATATAACTTGTATAATATTGATAGAAGTATGATAGACTTTAAACGTTCAAACCCAATAGTATACCTTTATTTTTTTTAAGATCGTTAAACATTGTAATAACGCAAATCTTTGTATGAACAAGCCACTTGAAAATATAGAAAAGAGAAAATATATAAAAGATGGATACAAGAAATTATCAAGGTGATTTTATCATTTTTTGTTTTTATGAGTGTGTCATGTCCCCAAGGAGTCCCACCTGAACCTTCAAGTTTTGTTCATTCTTAGTCATGCAACACTATGGCATTTTCAATTCGGTAGTTTGATCAAATAAAGAGTACTTTGTTTGGACTGTGCCTCTTCACTTGGAACTATGCATACTCCATTCCAAACTACAAGATAAGTTGCAAGGTCACTTGACACATGCCCAACAGTGGTCGACTTTGCAACACTTATACACTTAGAGAGTTATCAATGTTCAACAGTGTTCAACACTTAATAGTTTAGCATTCAACACTAAGACCATACAAACATGCAAACATAAGAGAAGGCACAGATAGAAAGTTGGGCACCACCATAGGTGCCTAACACCCTTGTATTCTTATTATACAAGTATGTTACAACAGATATAATGCCACACTGTTTCTTACATAATAGAGAGTGTGCGACTCTTTACAAGAGTTACAAAAGAGGTCGACTCACCCGACTCACCTTTGCCTTATACACCTGCCACCCTTCTACTTGACTAAGTTCGCCTCACTCCACAACAAGACTTCCTCCCTGTCGTCGCACTATCCAACTCACCCCACTAGCTCGACCTCTCAACCCATTAGCTTGACCTTTGTGACTTGTTCATCAAGGCAACCTCACCAAGTTAATTGCCAAGTGACTTAGGTGAGTCACCTTCACCAAGTCATGTGTCAGGCCGAGTTCGTGCAACAATCGAGTTCTTTTGTGCCTCAACTCACTTGCTCCACCGACATCTTGTCTTATGCTGAGCTCGTCCATCCGCGATACATGCCATAGGCTAAAGGTTATACGAAATGATGATTTTTTCCGAGGATATTTGCCCGAAATCCAGCGAGAAATTGTTGGATTTGTAGATTCGAGTACTTGTTTCTGTATAATCCAAGTGCTAGGGGAGTTTTTCAACATGTTGAATCCATTTCTGCATTCAGAAATAGATTTTGAACAACAAAAAATAATGATTCTTGTAAATTTATATCGTCGAATTCTGGTGAAAAAAGTCATTTCGTAGAACAACTAGCCAACGCCTCTATACATTCACCCAGCACGAACCATTGTGACTCTTCTCGCTAACTCACACAAACTGTCACATCGCTTCACTTGACTGTCACATCGTTTGGTTAATCGACCTGACCCAACTCATCGCAAGATGTGCCAAGGGGTCATGCTAACCCATCAACATCAGGGATGATTTTAAGGATGGAAATTTATTTTAAAATGTAGAAACCTTGGTGAATCTTATTAATCCTTCATATGCCAACCATAAATGTTTGACGATATTTTTGTAAAAATATTCAAATTTATAAGGATTTTATATAGTTTATATAAAATTTTGGCGATTTTGAAGGTAAAATGATTTTTTCCTTTAGAATTTGGGCGAATCAATTTTATAATAGCAAATATGTTTTTGGGAAAAACCACAAAAAATTGTCCCATGAGCGAAATTTAGCCCCTAAAATCATCTATGATTAACATGCCTCATGTCACCCAGGGCATACGATTCCATTGTCTTGCCCACATGTTGGGATCGCCCACTCTCCTAGCCAAGTCATCTCCATTTGTGCTTAGTGCAACTCGAGTTAGTGTCTCCCATCCGCAACCTCATAATGTATGCCGTAAGGTAAAGGAGTGTTGTTGGATTAATGAGAGGGGGGGTGAATCAGTAATAGAGCAATTCAATCATTTTTAACCACAAAATGCAAGTGTTATATCAATGTAGCATTATCATCCAATAGTTTCAAAGTAAATAAACAATGAACAAATGAGCAATCATACACATACATAGTACACGAGTGTTTTTATGTGGAAACCCAAAGCGGGAGAAAACCACAGAATGTTTTTTCTTATATGTATTTAAGAATTACATTCATTGGAAGCACCAACTTCCTTTGTTTTCCAGCTGCAACTGGAAGGAGACTCCAACCCCCTAGTTTCTCAGGCTACAACCTAAGGGAAGTTCCAACTCCCCAATTCTCTGGCTACAACCAGAAGGAGGCTACACCCTCCTATGTTATCCAGCTACAATCAGAAGGTGGCTACAACCACATGTCCTTGCCCTGTCCAACCTCCTTGAAATATAAGTAGAATGATGGAACCACTGTCACACTATCACTGTGAGATTTACTGTTGTAAACCTGTACCAATCAATCTACACCAAACAAATTGTAACAACATGTAACAATAACATGTGCCAACATGTACCATACATCAACTTGTACCATAAACAAATGCATCAACCATGCACCAAACCTGTACCTCAACCTATACCATCAACGAGTGCATCAACCATGCACCAAATATGTACCAGTCATGCATCAAATACACATAAACCATGACTCATCAAAATGTACCAACATCATCAACTATACACCTCATGTATGTGCCAACTCATCAACTACTTGTCTCAACCATGTACCTCAACCAAAAGGCCTCATCAATTTCATCATCCAGATCTGATCTGATCACATATACCTCAAACGTTATACCACAAGTTTGTACCTCAAACCATGTGCTAGAACCTCATTGTTATACAACCTCTATCTGTAGCAATAACTTTAGCAATATACATCAACCAAAAGCCCTCAAACATGAACCAATATTAAACTTCCATAGATCTGCCTCAGATCAACTCTACGGCAAGCCATAAACTCCCAAGAGGGAATCCAACATTTACAAGGAAAACCCTCAACTTGATTCATAAATTCAACACTACACATATGAGAACCATACCCTTTTTTCTTCTTGTAGCGTTCTGTTGTCGCGAATCCATTGCCGCGATTTTTCTGCCGCACTTTTTCTGCTGTGGTTTTTTTGTCACACTTTTCCTGCTGCGATTTTTCTACCGCACTTTTACTGGCGCACTTTTTCTTCCGCAGTTTTCCTGCTGCACTTTTTCTGCAACAATTTTCCTGCCGCACTTTTCCTGCTGCAGTTTTGCTACCACACTTTTTCTCTATCAATAATACTTGCCCAAATAACCTTTCACAAAAATAGATATTAAACTATGATTTGAATGAGAGACCCTTGCCTCTTATTTATACTTTTATGTAGCTTCCTCAAGGGGTTACCTTCTAATCATCTTAACCCACTTTCCTTATTTTAGGGTTAACCCACTTTTAACCACTTGTCCACTTAACTTAACCACTTTCCATAATTAGTAAGTTCTCCTTTAACTTTATTATTTAAATAATTTCTTTTGCATCCTCTTTGACTTATAGTACACTCATCACTTCACTTTATTATTTAAATAATTTCTTCTTTGCAAACACTTTGACTACTTTGACCTTTTGGGGCTTCTAGATGACTCATGAGGGTTCTCCAACTTCACGTGGTCATAACGCTCTAACTGCGAGGAGTTATGTGACGTTCCACATACCACCAGAAATGGCATGACATGTACTATCCATCTAGAATAGTTTTACTTGCAAATATATCAAAAATAATACCATTATCCATCAAGCAAACTTGGGTCCATTACCCAAACCATTGTGCTACCGGAATTCGCTACCGGACTTTCTTGAAGGGTTGAAATCAATGACAACCAACCCAATTAATCAACAATGAGTCCCCTTTAGTTCACATGCCCAAGACATGATCCCAAGGCACTTCACCCGCACCTTATAAGACGGTCGCCTACCCAACTGATCACATTCTCCGCAACTTCATTGAACAAACTCATCTCTGAACTTGCCAAAGAAGCATGCACACTCATCTAGTTCCAGGAGGGTTTTACATCCTCCTGACTAGAATTCGTTGTCGTCCCGAGCTCCGTCATGCCTGGATTGATTGGATTGATTGGGTAGCTATTCCAATCATGTGACAAATCATACATAGGCCAAATAAGTAGATCATTTAAAATATGTCTCAAAGAACATATAGTTGACACCTTCCATAATCGCATCTCTAAGTTAGATGTTGTCGAACACTCCTAAAAATCTAATCATCTCATTTGCTTTCACCAAACTAAAATTCTAATTTCATAGCCCTATTACTCCTCTCGTATCATTCGCGGAAAATTGGAAATTGGAAATTGATCATTAGCCCTTCTTTTTTAAAATTTTATTTATTTATTTATTTATTGTTATTATTCTACTTCTTTCCATTTCATTTCTTGCTTTAATTTTTATCTTTTATCCCCTGCTCTTATGTTATATTATTTTTTGTATTGTTTACTTTTTAACCATCTCCTCATTTATAACCATCTTTTTCATTCCTTGAAATAAAATCTAAACATATTGTATTTCTTAAACTTCATTTTCTTTAATCTTTTCTTTTAATTTCAATTTTGACGTTAGCATTAAATAGCTTTTATTTCCAACAACTCCTTAACTATTTTAATTATTTTTCACAATAGATTGTAATTCTTTCTTCCACAATGATTAACCTTAATTTTTAACTCGATAAATATCCACCCAAACTCTCTTTTCTATTATCATTTGAGCTTTATTTGTCACGGATGATGAGTGGAGTGTCCACTCAAAATTTGACGTTTCAAAATTTTGTACATAGTTTATCTCTCGAAAAAGCTCACAACATAGCTTATTTCAAAGTTTTGATTTTTCAATATTTTGATTTTTTCGAAATTTAGATTTATTTAATGTTTAGATTTTTCAAAGTTTAGATTTAAGGTTAGATATTGAAGTCTTAACTTTTTGCTTGAGTTTAAATGTTTAATTATAAATTTTGTATGCAAAAACTATATATTAGCCACATATGTTTTACTCAATAAATATATGATCTAACATCTTTGTTCATGGGATATTAAAGAGTATTGCTAATTTCCTTTCTATTCCCCAAAATTTGTATATTCAACCCTCTCCTATTACACAATCACAATTTAAAAAACTTCTTATTCTTACTAGATATCTTAGTTACCCATTTTTTTGTGATGTTTGTCATACATATTTTCATTTTCATCATGCTTTCTCCTTCCTATGTATTTGAAAACCACCGTAATTTTTCTTACTCAAAATATACCTCAAACCACACTTAGACTAGATTGAGTTAACTTCTCTTTATATTGTAAAATTGTTATACCCATATCCATAAGTAAATTAAAATACACCCCAACCCCATTATATATATATAAATAAACAAGGGTTACTTTAAGTGATCATGAACTAGCTATATATAAGACCTCTTAAAACCTTACATCTAACTAATTTATGAACACTTAAACTAACTCTTGATGCTAAAACTTACAACTTATCCTTAAAGTAATAATATTTTAATCATGTTATAAATTTGATAATAAAACTTTATCGGTTTAACCTTTATGAACACTTAAACTAACTCTTGATGCTAAAACTTACAACTTATCCTTAAAGTAATAATATTTTAATCATGTTATAAATTTGATAATAAAACTTTATCGGTTTAACCTTTATGGGTTAATTTGACTTTTGATAAACAAACTTAATAACTTAATTGCTTTTAAAGTTTTATGTTACTAAGGTATTTGCAAGATTAATTGAAATTATGTTTTGAATAGGCCCTTATTTTCCTTTCTCATTAGCCTTATTTGATTGACCTAAAGTATGCAAACTTTTTTTTAATTAATTAGCCTTACTTGATTGACCTAAAGTATGCAAACTTTTTTTTAATTAATTAGCCTTACTTAATTGGCCTAAAGTATGCAAGCTTCTTTTTAATTAATTATTTCTTTCATGTTGTTATCCTTGGTTGTTAAGTTGAGGATGACTAAAACCTTTTATTCAATGACTTTTTTATTATTATCAATGTCTCCAATTTTGTTTATAATTTTTATTATCAATGTCTCCAATTTTGTTTATAATATTATTAGATGTAGTTTTTCATTTATTCAACTTACAGATCTAAAGATATAAATCGAATAAATAGCCTATCAAGAATAGATTTTAAGAATTTTTTTTAATTGAATATCACTATTAAGAACATGCTATGTAGATTATTGAAATAATGGAGTATTAAAGTTTCGAGACATTATTTATGAGTGAAAAAGGATGCTTTGGAATTAGTAGGACCTTTGTTGAAAGAAAACTCGTGAAGAGAATATTTTTTTTATTAAATATATTTAATTAATATTTTATTTATTAAACATATAGTATAGAATATTTATTCTTGCCATATTATTAATTTTGGGGGTTTAAATAATTTTTAATTTTTTAATATACATTTTTCATTTTAAAAATTTATATTTTCATTGTAATATATTTTTGGTATATATTTTAATATTCGATATTATAATTAATTGTTATAAATTTATATAATCTGTATTTTTAAACAAAGTTATTGTAAATCTATATAACAAGAATATATGCTTCATGTTTTTGGAACAAATTTATTGTAGATGGTCATGTTGCACTAAATTATCTATTGAATAGAGATAGAGTCTATAGGTTCATTAGCCTGTATTAACAATTGGGTTTATAACAATATTTTCTCTTTCAAGGTGAAAGCTAACTAATGTGTTGTTTATTTATGGTTAACTAGAAACTCGCTAATGAGGATCTAATTTCTCATAACTTTATCATGTTAAAGTGAAAGTTGATCAAACTTATTTGAATTTTTTATGTTTGTGTTGTGTGTATATATCCTTTGCATTTGGTTCTTCCTAGGACATATTGTTAATGTTACATATGCTAGGGATTTGACTCCTATGTATGTGTGTTAGATTATATATATTGGGATTACTTTTCCTTCCAAACTTCCACCCCATATTAGGACTTACTTTGCCTTCCAAATCCCTACTAGGTATTATAAGGCTTCCTTACCTTCCAACACCCTAGATACCTATATCCCTAGGTAAATTAAAAAATACCTTATTAACCTCATAAAACTAGAAGCAATATATTGAAAATCTACTTTTTACTATTTTAAAACTCTCAATATGAATGGTTACATTAAGATATTGTTCCTACACCTTTGACACGATAATTGATCTCCCCTTTGATACTCTAATCCCTCTTGAGCAAGGTAATTGATTTCCCTCTTGAAGGTGTGAAGTAGAGAAAAATAGAGATAATTAAAGCAAATCTAAACAAACATAAAAAAACCTTCTCTTAGTGGGTTTCTTTGTACCCATCCCTTCTATGTTGTATGTGAGGTTGCTAGTTGCATCATGAATAGTTTGATCAATACTTACACAAAGTTTACCAACACTTTTGTAATCCATACTTTGATTCAAAGCCACAATATTATACATATAAACGTATACATTTGAGGCATGTGTCTGTAAACAATGACAATTTAAATTAATATTAAAGATAACTTAGAATAAATACAATACAAAAAAATTTAGTGGTTGTTAATGGTTTTTTCCTTTTGACAATTGAGATTATAGTTTTCAATTTATGGAATTAATACAACAATTTTGAATTATCTTTTCACTATATGTTTCTTGCTCTACATGATGCAACTTCAAACCAATTATATGCATCGGATATGTAAAAAACTACATTGTATTCCTATTCTTATAAAAGAAACAAAATGAAAGTGAATATTAATATTATTTTCTCTCTTTGAATTCTAATAGATATTGATCTTTAGTTAATATGGACAATGTGATGTCTATTTCCACTACTTAGTGATTTCCTAGCATTGACCGAAACCAAATTGGAAGGCATGCACAAAGTTTCATTCAAAATATATTCTTTCAAACATCTTTATTGTCTATAGGTTGTTGAGAGCACATATGTCGGGGGTGCATGACTGATAGAAGGCATATATTCACACATATTTTGTTTTTTATATCTTTTTGGACTCATAAATTTAAATATAATAAGATAAACTCTTAAAAATAGTACCAACTCTCAAGCGTAAATTGAACATATAAAAAATTAAGTTGTTGATACTCCTTTTTCAATATAAGAAATCCATAGCATCAAATTATTCTATGTCAAAATAAAGTTGTCAATTATCACGTTCTTCGTGGATCTTAGAATTTTGCTAATGCGATTATGTTGTTGTTCTATCTCGAAGTGATAAAAGTTTGCACTGCATTTTTTTTTTAAATTTATTATAAAATGAAACATTGAAAAATATAATAATTTATAAACATCAATAACAAAAAAAACAAAATGGTCAAAAGTCATGTAGCTTTTGATAATATCGTTAAATATAGTATTTTTAAGAGAAATAAATTGGTCAAAAATCATGTAGCTTTTGATAACATGGTTATATAGTATTTTTAAAAATCATTAACATGTTCTTTATTTTGCAGGTAATTATAAACCATCGAGTGAACATTCAACGACTATATCTAAGTCAAAATTAAATTATAAATCTCAAACTCTACAAATTGCTACTAAAAATTTCAACCCTGCAAGTAAAATTGGCCAAGGAGGTTTTGGTTCAGTGTATAAGGTGATAATTCATATTCATTTTATACCTAATTTTTAAGTACTACATATGGATAAGTTTATAGTGTCATTGAACAAGATAGATTGGACATGTTGGCAGGGAGTTCTACTAGATGGCAGGGAGATTGTTGTGAAGAGACCGTTTGCTAACAAAGAACAAAGTGTGAATGGCTTCTTCAATGAAGTAAATCTGATAAGTCGAATTCAACATAAAAACCTCGTCAATCTACTTGGGTTTAGTGTGGATGGCCCAGACAAACTCTTGGTCTATGAATACCTTCCCAACAAGAGCCTTGATCACTTTCTATTTGGTAATGCTTCTTAGTTCTATAAATTGATTTTCATTACAATCATTCTGCACATATCAAGCATTATTGTTTCCAAGTTATATTTAATTTATTTGTGATAAAATTTTACTTTGCAATAGAGGAAAACATGGGCAGATTGTTGGATTGGCAGAGGAGGTTTGAGATTATATTAGGAACTACCGGTGGGCTAGCTTATCTTCACCAAGAATCAGATGTGCGCATCATCCATCGAGACATAAAAGCTAGCAATATTCTACTAGACCAATATTTCAAGCCTAAGATTGCGGATTTTGGGTTGGTTAGACATTTTTCTGAAGATCAAACTCATATGAGCACATCAATTGTTGGAACCCGGTGAGAATAAATTATAAAGGAAAATGAACATACTTTAAAAAAAAAGGTGATTGATACTTATTTTTGTTTTGGCAGAGGTTACATGGCTCCAGAATATCTTGTGCATGGCCATTTGACAGAAAAAGTTGATGTTTATGCTTTTGGGGTGCTAGTTCTGGAGATTATTAGTGGCAGAAAGAATATAATCGCTATGCATGCTAATGACATGCCATCTCTCTTGACAATGGTAATGGTCTCAACACAATACACACAATCTTCATTTGACCTTCTAAATAAAAAAAATAGTGAATATATTGAAAGCTATAATATATGTATGGTGCAGATTTGGAACCATTATCTATAAGGCACCATTTCAAACATAATTGATCCCAACATCGAAGAAAATTGTCAGGATGAGGTACTACAAGTTGTCCAGGTGGCTCTCCTTTGCACACAGGCTTCTGCAACATTACGTCCTTCCATGTCTAAAGTTATCATGTTCCTCACCAGCAAAGACCCAAATCTTCCAGTAGCTACTCAACCTCCCTTTATAGACACCAATCATCTAGAATCAGATACTAATGTTGGTGTTACATCAAACCAGTCACAATCGAATAGTAACACAGGTGTTGCACATGTGTTAGAAATGTATACTCCAACATTAAACAATGCTTTCGCCCCTAGTAGTGCAATGCCACTAAACACCATTTCAACTAGCTCTTTTGGTCCAAGATGATAAGGGAAAATGTTTTCTAAGCAAGGGAATTAGCTAATCCAACATGGTAAGGGGAATTATTATTATATGTTATTGATAATGTGGCCAAATCTTAACATTCCTTAGTTAATAGAGGGTGTCATTTCTCTATTAACTTTTATTAGAGTGGAATTAATTTAATAGTCTCCAAAGAATGGATTGATCAAAAGTTGTGATTTTATGTTGATCTAAAGTGGATAAATTCAAACATCATCACAATCAGAATAATATTAAAATGGAGTTAATTCAATAGATTTTTTAATGAAATTGTGGTTAAATAAGAACCCATAGATAAATAAATACAACAATATTTAAATTATTCACAATTATATAAATAAACTAATAAATCAAATAGCAAATACACATTGTAATGCATGTTTTGAAGTGATAAGAATTCTTAAAAAGAAAATATGGAAACACAAGTATGTTTCATGAAAATGATTAGGTAGACGGCAAATATGCTTAAGGAAGAAATTATAATTTGGCAATAGGTTTTTCTTGAAGCAAATCCATCATAAGTAAAGGATCAATATGTGAAAGTGACATCTTTATAACAAATTTAGATTATAATACAATGTTTATTTTGAAGTGATCGAATTGCTTAAAGGGGAAATTATTTATAGATGGAAACATAAGCATGTCTTAGACAAATGATTAGTTATATGAAACTGATACATAAGGAAGAAATTATAATTAAATGTCAAGCTCTTCCTAAAAGAAAACCACTATAAGTAGAGAGAAAAAAAATGTAAAAATGACATCTCTCAAAACCGACTCTATAGGTAAATATGAAAATGGATGAACCAATAATCCACAAAAATAGAGAGCAAAAGTGTAAAATAACATCTCTCAAAACCCACTCTATATGTGAAAAGAAAATTGTCAAACCAATAACCCACAAAAACATGGTTTAAGTATAAAAAAGAAGAAATTATAATTTAGTTATAGGTTCTTCCTAAACAAAGCCACCATAAATAGAGGGTAATCGTGTGAAAGTGACATCTCTCAAACCAACTCTTTTTTGTGAGAAAAAAATGGTTGAACCAATAACCAGCCAAAGTAAAGGGAAAAAATGTAACAATGAAATCTCTCAAAACCCACTATGTATGTGGGACAAAAATGGTTGAACCAATAACCCATAAAAGTAGAGAGAAAAGAAAAAGTAAAAAACATCTCTCAAAATCCATTCTATGTGTGAGATGGAAAAGATGCTAAGGAAGAAATTATAATTTTGTGATAGGTTTTCCTTGATGTAAAGCCTCTATAAGTAGAGGGTAAATGTGTGAAAATTACATCTCTAAACAAATTTACATTATAATATAATATTTATTTTGAAGTGATTCGATTGCTTAAGGAAGAAATCATCTATAGGTAGAAACATATGTATGTCTTAGGTAAATGATTAGATATATCAAAGTGTTTCTTAAGGAAGAAATTATATTTTAGTGATAGGTTCGTTCTAAAACAAAGTCATCATAAGTAGTGGGTAAAAGTGTGAAACTAACATCTTTCAAAACCTTCTCTATATGTGAGATGAAAATGGTTGAACCAATAACCCGTAAAAATAGAGAGCAAAAGTGTAAAAATGACATCTCCCAAAACCCAATTTATATGTCAAATGAAAATGGTAACCCACAAAACCATGGTTGTAGTATATAAAAGCAAGAAATTATAATCTAGTGTGATAAGCTCTTCCTAAAAAAAAGACACCATAAGTAGAGGAAAAAAGAGAGAAAATGACATCTGTCAAAACCCATTCTATAGGTGATACAAAAATGATCAAACCAATAAGCCACTAAAATAGAGGGAAAACGTGTAAAAATGACATCTCTCAAAACCCATTCTATATGAGATGAAAATGGTTGAAACAATAACCCAAAAAATTAGAGATAAAAAATGGAAAACATGACATCTCTTAAAACCCACTCTATATGTGAGACAAAAATGATAATTAGGGAAGACAATATAATTTCATGATAGGTTTTCCTTAAAGAAAAGACTTTATAAGTAGAGCATCAAAGTGTGAAAACGATATCTCTATAACAATCTTACATTATAACACAATATCTATTTCGAAGTGAGCAGACTACTGAAGGAAGAAATTATCTATAAGTGGAAACATAAAACACATATTTCAATAAATTTGGAAAAAAATTATTACAAGGACTTCATCAACGTTGAGTTTTTTGTAAATCCTTAATATATTCCATGGAGGAAGTCGATCCATTGAGATGCCTAATGTGGACCGAAGTAAGCAAATGGCCTCTAAGAACCAACGCCAGGAGTAGGGAGTAGAAGAAAGGGTCTTCGAAGAGTAGTACGCAAGGAAGGGATGTCGATCTCTCGATCTCTCCTAGATTACTTTCACCAAAAGGAGAAAATGATAAATATTTTAAATGTAGAAGAGAGATACATGTTGAAACACATTTTTCAAGAATTTTAGTTGAATTTAATGTCCCCATTTTATTTTATTATTAATAATTAGTGTTTAATGTAACTACAAATAAATTATCAAAATTAAGATATTAATATTCAAGTTTAACCATGTATTCAAAGTCATTCATTTATGACTCATCTCCCATGAGTGAATAATTCACTTAGGACTCATTGTTAATTAGTTCTATTTTTTTAAGTATCTTTATTTACATAGAGTTTTATTTCCAAAATACGTATCACATTTATACATGTATTAATGCATATAACTAAATAAAATTCAATAAATAGTTTTGTGTCTTGTTGGGTTACATGAGATGGTTACAATTACAAATAATTGATTTAAGAATACAAATTCACAAAATGTTATAGACAACAAAATCAAATGTTCCAGGGTGCAAAAGTTCAAAGACATTCATTTATGACCCATCTCCAATGAGCAATAGTCCAATTAACACTCATTATCAATTAATTCTATTTTTTTTTAAGAAATGTATTTTTTGTTTGTTTGTTAGAAATGTGTGTGTAACCTGTTGGGTAAACATTTTTAACCATTGGCTAAGAAACCACAACCCATGGGCATCTAAGCTGTCAAAATCACCCGGGGATCACACCTGGCCTAGGCCGCACCAACCCTTAACATGGCTAGATTTTTGGGTGTCTCCTTCTGACTAAACTCACTGTAAGGGTATTGAACTCGGGTTGCCTAGCAAACGAAACCCACACCTTAACCGATTGAGCTACCGGGAATTGACAAAAAAAAATTGGAGGACATGGGGGTGGGATTTGATCCACTTATGTGTGCGCAGGTCACGATATTATTTAATATAATATCTCTGGGTGCAACCACACATTTGAACACTACCTCAAGGTGCTCTCGTGGCTCCAAGTTAGGCCCTCACGGGAATTGAACCTTTCCCAATGGTAAAAAACTCCTCGCTTTCCACCATTGGATCCAACCCCTTGGGCTTTAAGAAGTGTATTTTTATTTACATGGAGTTTTATTTCAAAAATTACATCACATTTATACACCCATATTGATGCATAACATAGAAAAATAAAAATCAATAAATTATTTTGTGTATTTGAATTGGCTTATATGAGATGATTGCAATTACAAATGATTGATTTAAGAATACATATTTACAAAAAGTTATGGATTGAGAAATTAAATTCCTTATAATTTAAAAAGTTCTAAGTCAATCATCTACAACCCATCTCCCATTAGCCTGAATAGTCCACTAAGCATTCATTATTAGGAATTTTTAAGTTTTCTTTGGAATAAATGCATTGTTGTTTTATGGAGTTTTATTTCAAAAATTATATATCATATTTATACACTCATATTAATGTATATAAGTAAATAAAAGTCATTAAATCTCTTTGTTCTTTGTTGGCTTATATGGGATGATTTCAATAGATTTAAGAGTACAAATTTACAAAAATTTATGAACAGGGAAATCAAATGCTTTACACTTTAAAAATTTCAAAGACATTCATCTATGACACATCTCCAATGAGCCTGAATAGTCCACTTAGCACTGATTATTAATTTATTCTATGTTTTTTTAAGAAATGCAACTTTATTTACATTAAATTTTCTTTCAAAAATTACATATCACATAAATACATTCATATTAATGCATATAGGAAAATAAAATTAATAAATGACTTTGTATACGAGAGTAAAATACCAGAATTTACAAATCTATGCAAATATTTTTGTCTCTCCATAGAATATATGACTTTTGTCTCTTTAGAGACAATATATAAACAACGTATAAAAACAAATGGCTTACCATTGAGATAAATTAACATAAAGATCATTTTATTAAAATAAATTGCAATATCTTATGTTAATTTATGTTAGGGAATAGAGGAATCAAACCACCAACGTCCTGCTTGTAAGGTAGGTGTTTTTCCATTGCGCTAGCACCCTTTATAACATTAGGTAAGAGGGATTTCATTTATTTCCCTAGAGTTAGAAAAAATAGCCTTCGACCATAGTAACCCAATAATGTCTTTGAAAATGATATTAAAAAGAAGTTTAATAAAACTCCATATTTTTTATACATTCAAGATATGATAAAATGATCTCAACATGAAAAGTTCTAGCTAACCACGCATTAAAACATGTTTATAGGAAAAGAAAAGACTCTACTATCCAAAGACAAAGGCAACAAGGAAGGAGCTCCCCGAGCTCTAACAAATTTATGAAATAAATTCACTTTCAATAAATAAAAATATTGAAACAAAGGAATTTTTTTTAATTGAATAGATTTTAAGAATTTTTTTTAATTGCATGATTGTTGGGAGGGGGATGTGTTAAAAGAGACCACGATGGATGATGAGAGGTGGTGGAAGGGACCTGGAATGGTTGCGTTAACTTCCACCAAACCAATACTGTACTGGTTTTTACTTGCTCAAAGACCAAAGCAACTCTCTGACCTTAGAATGAATTACCCGCTAGGATGGTAGGTGGGGAGGCTCCTCAAGAGTTAATGAGGGGATGGGGGTGAACCGCCCATCCGTAGAATCTCTCAGACCTAACCAAGGATGGGGGAATTCGTGCCACACGCAATCTTGCAGAAAAAACGCAAGAAAGGAAGTGTGGGGAGAGAGAGAGAAAGAGAGAACATGCATGACAGGGAATGCGAAAGAAAAACCAAAAAGGCACTCTGGAAATATAGAGAGTTCTAAACAGAGGAGAAGGAGAGTAACCTTCATCCCTGACTTCCATTGAGATGGAAGTAGGAGACTGAATCTCAAAGCATCGTGGTCTAGCTTGGGGGTGGCTAGTGGTAAATCCGTTTGGAGTCACTGAGCCTACGGTTGGGTGGAAATGAGCACCCCTCTCAGCAATCGCATCACGCATGGTGTTTCTAATAAGTGTTATGTCTTGTGTTTTGAATTGAATATCCTGGATGCATGCTCATGTTTATACGCTCATAAATGGTTTCTGTATAGAATTGATTGCCTTGTGTTTTGATTGGGAATAATGGATGCATGCTTATACTTAGATATGACCATAATCGGTTTATGTATAGAATGAAAATGTTCAGAATACAAGTCCGTTCTCTTGAGAATTGTCCCATCTACTTGACTCGTGCTATGCCCTGGTTTAATTTCTTGAAGGCACCTTCTCCCGGGAAGTTTCCTCGCACTCCAGAGTCGGAGTGAGTTCCTTGAAAGGACTACCTTTATAGTAAACCCAGGAGTTTACTTTACCCCTATCAGAGTCCATAGCTCAGTGAATTAGGAAGGATTTTCAGTCAGGTCACCAAGCCTAGGGATAATTACCCAAGAACCCTCTGAAGGATCATGTGATATGAGTCTGGAAACCTTGTACAAGAAAGAGTAGTTCTCTCAGGTTTCAAAGTCATGGTAGTTCAAAGCTCCGAGAGGTTGATTCCCGTGATTCAAGCTCAGAAATGATAGCGAGTCCAGTTTTTGAAAGGGAATATCCCATTGTTCGGTAGACGAACGGTCAAGATCCTTTCAGAAATACCCCAGATCGGTCAAGACGGATGGATCTAGAGGAGGAGCACATGCATTAACACCTCGACCCCTTCAGCCTTCGCAAGTAGCGATGGGATCCAGGACCTTAGATCCAAGGATTTGTCAGAGCTCTATTGACCATTGATCTTAACCTTAGGCAGGAGAATGGACTTGACAACATCTTGAAATTCCCGAAGTATTCAGAACCATCCATCGGCACAGGACACGTGGCAGTCAGGTAGCATTTCGTGAAATCGCGATGTGATCGTTGTCGTTGATCCATGAGTGATCTGGGCCATTAGTTTAGCGTGAATAGGTTTCTGTGTTTCAGCACCTGGGAAACCAAAGGGAAAGACCCTCATTTTTGCAAGTCGTGAAATCTCGGTATATGGAACCCCGAATCAGTTTAGCATGAATAAGTTTCGGCATTTTGGCACCCGGGAAACCAAAGGGCAAGACCCCTTGTTTTCGTAAGTCATGAAATCCCGGTATATGCAACCCCGAATCGGTTTAGCATGAATAGGTTTCAGCGTTTCGACACCCGAGAAACCAAACGGCAAGACCCCTCATTTTCGCAAGTCGCAAAATCCCGGTATACGGAACCCCGAATCAGTTTAGCGTGAATAGGTTTCGGCATTTTGACACCTAGGAAACCAAAGGACAATACCCCTCATTTTTGTAAGTCGCGAAATCTCGATATATAGAACCCCGAATCAGTTTAGCGTGAATAGGTTTTGGCGTTTCGGCACCCGAGAAACCAAAGGGAAAGACCCCTCATTTTCACAAGTCGTGGAATCCTAGTACATGAAACCCCGACGCGCTCTATGGATGAGCCCTAGGTCACAGGACATGGTCATGTGGTAGAAAGGAGGAGTCCTGAAAGGATTCGGACCACCCATTTGTAAAGGACGTGTGGCAAAGATCTAAAGCCACTGGGGTTCTGGACATCAGAGAATAGGAGTGAAGACCCCACCAGAATCCAGAAAGGTAGAATGTCGGGATTTAATTCAGACCGTTGATCAAATCGATTGGACCATAGATTCGGATGATACCGAGCTTTCGGGTTTCGGGGATTGAAGGAACAGGGGTTCCTTGCAACAAAAATATTGAAAGTTGAGCTCTGGTAGCACCTTTTGGTGTTAGCACGTGGTCATGGCGAATGGTCGCATGAATGGAGGCCTAAGGAGGAGCTAGAGCTGTCAAGCCCATTTCGGGTTTCTGGGAACAAGTAATCAGAGGTGGCTTGAATGCAATACCCCTAAAATCGTGAAATGTGAAAGGTGCCCTTTGGAAAGGCTTTGTGGTCACGAGTAGTGGTCACATGGGGGAGGATAAGGGAAGAGATAGCCTGCACTAGGTCCCCATAGGAATTTGGGGATTCTGTCCCTCGAGAAGAGGAGAAAAATTTAGTTTGTCCTAGTGGGTGTGTGACACTTTCAGATGACCTTTCAGATAGAACTTACTAAGAATGGAAAAGCAATTGCACCCAATCATGTCATAACCGATGTCTTTATCATGACCGTTTGGTCATCAGTAAGATTCAATCATTAGGAGGTGATACGTCGACGTTTCTCCTTTGAATGGTCACCTGAATGATCGAGCACACTGTCCGAATTCTTCCACCCAATGTAATGGACTTTGGTTGTTGCCGCTCGATTACTAGATGTAGTATGCATGTGGCAAGTTGGAATGGGAGATGACTGTGGGCTATCACTCGTGCTTTCTAGATGCCGATGACGGTCAAGGGGATATGCATCTCCTTCAAAACTGTAATACTTTCTGCCTAGACTTGTTCTTCTCGACAGGTGGGTTTATAACATCCACATGGCGTATATCCACAGTGTGGGTATCGGTCAAATTCCTTGTTTCTCAGTGGGAAACAAGACACAAGAGGAGGGAAATTCTGTGCCATGTTCAAAAAGACAAAAATGGGGTCAAGTCAATCATGTCTCTGGCCTCACCTGCAATCTTGATACTCTAAGCGTTTTAATAAGAGACCAGTTTCTCCTTTTCAGATTCTTCACCTGTCTCTGTAAGACCACGTTCCCTTTTAGCTTTGTTTGAGCACTGGAAAGAGCCACACATAGGTTTTCCATGGCCGATCCACATTCCTTGAAGTTCTCCACGATTCTCTCCTCTGACATCCTTTGTTCCTCATGCAACTGAATGATCATGTCTTGCACTTCTCTAAGCTGTTTCTTGAGCCAATTCACGTTCCCTTTTTGGCTCTGCGACGTTGTTGTTTCGACAGTCTTTTCTACTAACTTCTTTCTCAATTCTCTATTCTCCTGGTACAACTCGGAAATAGCGAGTTGTTCTTGCTTCAACTATTGTGACAACTCCTAAACCCCCATGCTTTCAGTTCCCGACCTTCTCTGTCTTTCACTGATTCCCTATCTTGAACCTTCAATAGGTTATAGCTGAACAACACGCAAGAGTAACTTCTCAACAACAGATTAGGTGCCCAGTTCATTTGGAGCTTGGGTCTCCTTGAGCTTCTTGATCAACCTCGAACTGCCTCTTTTCCGTGGTACTGGTTTTTGGGATGACAAGTATTCTATTGTTTTTCCCTTTCTTGTGGCCTCTTCCATTCTTTCCCCCGCACGGCGAAATGTTGTTCCCCCCGTGGGTAGAGAGAAGTCTCCTTTGGGGTCCCTGGGTATGTCGACTGAAATTATGAATGAATCCCAGTATTTTCCCAGCCGTCCCAATTCCTTGACTACCAACAACTTAATTAATGATATATGGGATAAGTTCTTCTTCGGTTGGTCTGCTTCGGCATGGATGTTGTCTGCCATTCATCCTAGGGTTTGGTGTAAGAAGAAATGTAAGTTCAAAGGCATTTTCCCTATGAAATTCATTCGAATCGTAATGATGTGGGTATATTCTGTCAGACCTTATTTCATAGGTGAAATACCTTCTAATCACCTTCAAGATTTTCTGAAAAGGCTCCCGTATATACCGACTTGAAACGCCCACTTTGATTTTCCCATTCAGGTAGTTTGGTTTGATGAATTATTCATAGCATAATATGTCTAAAGGAATTCCCTTATACCGCCTTTCAACGGATGGAGAGATATCTGTCATGGATGATATAGTTTCCTTTGTCACCCAGAATGTGATTCCTGCAATGATCGCACGGAACCCATTAAATCTGAGAGTGAACTGTTCATCCAGTTTCGCGTTGTATCCTTAGATTTTCCTGCCATATCAAATACATCCAACATGTTCAAAATATGCCATGGTATTTGGATATTCATTGATTAACGCCAAGTCCTAAGGTTCGAGCCTCACAGCTCTGCCACTTCTCGCCTTATTCCTTATGTCTTGGGATGTTTTCATGATGAAAAATTGTATTTGCTTAGCGCGCACGGTAATGAAATACGACACCCTCTTCGTGCGACAAATGGAGAATGGTATTCTTCACAGAGACTTGTTGGAGTGGCAGTGGCAAAAGTTTTTCATGATAAGCAAAAATAACTCTAAGATTTTACTGCGTGGACGCTAGGTGCTATGAAGACTTTAGGCGCAGAAACAGGTCGACGTTGCGATAAATGATAATGGTAGGCTCATCGCAGTAGGGAAGTGCGACATAAAATTTGAGCATGGAGGAAATGCGCTGTGACACTAGTGGCGAGCCAGGGAAATTGAACACGGAAAACAATTCGACGTGTCAGGGAAAGACTTTGAGGAAGAAAACATGAATTTGAGAGGAATTGTCGCCTGACAAAATATCTCGTGGAAAACTCCAACATGCTTCAAACAATGACTGAAGACGGAGGAGGCACGACAATATTGACTGAACAGGTTCACAATATAGCTGATGGAAATCGACTTTCCCATAGCGAAAAGACCCAGGACTTGCAGGAAAAATCACAGACAATGCACAATTTCAGATGGTAAAAGAGAGGCACGCAGGGTGACTAGTATTTATAATTGAATGGGAGAGGGATGGAATCATGACAGAGGATGTTGAATCCATGGTGACGAGAAGTTTTGAAGCAGCCTGAAGATTTTTGCAGCACACTCGTGTGACGGGTACACTTCGAAGTATGCAAAGTACAAATGATAAGAGCTGCAGAGTATACATGATATGAGCACCATGATTTCTTAACCTTTTTGAATTCATAATGAGGTGATGATGGTCGTTATATCTGCCAACATGACCTTTACTCTAACAACTTTCGTCGACCTTTGGCACGTAAATTCCCTCTTTTTGACATGACCTGACCTTTTGGGAAAAAGTCCTTTACAATTCACACATGTTTAGTTATGACGCCCCTTCCCGAATCCAAGGTCCAGACCCACCACTTGTTGAATTCGACCCATTTGTTGTTCAATACCTAACCTCACACGCTTCGACACATGAACCATGACTCATCTAGGATTGATTCTAACTGAGAAAATGATGGTGCTAACACTTTCAACATGTGTTTCAGCCAGATTCGCAGGTTGTATGTCTTGCTAGCTTTAACTCATAGATAATGGCATAGGTACAAAAACTATTCTATACCAGTTTATAGATGATTGGTTTGGAGATGTATCACCTCTGGTTTTACAAAAATCAAATCATTCTCTTTGTATATAAATCTAGTTCTATAAAGAAAAGAGTCGTTGATGGGCTACAAACAACACCATGCCTTTAAGAAATTACAGTATATCCCGATGGACCCATGAACAAGAAAGGAATGGGAATATATATGAGCCTTTAAATCTACAATTATGTCATATAGCCAATCTATTTTTGCATCCACCTAATGAACTAGAAGACTTTGTATGTGAAATTTATGCCCTTTTGAAAAAAAGGTCATAAATGGTAACCAAAGAGCCACATGGAAAGTAGAAGTTGGTCCATGTGGTGATGCTCCTCCTAACTGTGCATATAAGCTCATTTTTAAATAAGTTACTTATGAAGTAACCCACTTTTATACAATAAGCAGGAATCACTCACTTTTACAATAAAGTTAGTTTGTATATGAAAGTTGCATGCAAAACAAATAACTTAAAATAAAATATTAAATTTATTTAATAGTGATTCACTTTTATAATTAAGTGAAATGCACTTTACAATGAATGCATGAACTTTAAAACAAAAGTAACAAAAAAAAACTTGAACTCAAGACCTCTTACTAAGTAAAAAAACTTTCAACCAAGTGAGCTAGTGAAAAACACATTATAGTCTTACGGAGGATTGAGGGTGTTGTTGTTGAAGATGGCCTTGGAGTGCATGCTCAACAAAAACATTTTTTCATGCATTTACATACACAAAAAAATTGTTTATCAACAACAAGGGTTAGATCTTAGTTATCTTACCCAAAAAATGCAATTTTTCCCTCTGTTTCAGATTTATCAAGATCACACAAAGCATACGTAGTCAAGAAAACAATTTTGGCTTTGTTTTTATTTGTTGAGTGATCCATATGGATGTCGGTGGCCTCCCACCTATTCCAATTGTCTCATTTTGGCAGTTTTTTCCTTAGTTTTTGGGTCCCTAACTTGCGGGGCCTTTTTGAGGCCCTAAACAATGTTTTTTAGGGCTTGCCACAGTCGAAATACCTTCGAAAGTTAGAAACAAAATGTGTATTCCTCGAATAGACCTTTCCAACGAGCTATCGTGTGCCTAAAACGAAGATTGTATGCAAAAGTTATGACCTAGGGAAGTTGATGTACTAACTTACCCAAACGGGGCCCACATGACTTTTGGCGCTTCATCTCCCAGGGTTAGGTTTTTTGGATGTCTAGGGTTTTTGACATTCATGTTTATTGTAAAAAGGCCTTCAGAGCCTCATTGTAATCATGTTCTTGCGAATGAGTGCAACAGTCACAACTCTTCTCAGAGATAAGCCGCCACCATTCTAGCAAGCTTGTTTCCACTGCATTTTACAGTTTCAGCTTATTTCCTTATTGAATAGAAACCAATTTTACTATATATCTGTTATTCTATGTTAAACATCTTTTGATAATAATCTGTATTCATTTCGTTTTGCAAATATATTCCAGATCATTGAGATCACACAAAGCATAGGGAAAATAGCATATGCAGATCAAAAAGAGTAGCAACCTGGAAATAAAAAACAGAAAACTGAAATAAAATTGAAATATTATCTTTGTAAAATAATTAAAAGGGCATATTCAGGATTTATACCTCCAGATCTCACTGAAATGGTCGTATCTTGGTAAAACAAAAACCTTTTCGAGTGAAACGAAATGCATTTCTAAATGAAACGAGCGTTCCAAATGCAATGGAACAATCCTCTTAGCCCAGAAATGCACGCAAATGGAAGAAACTAGAGATGTGACAACATGGCTTCATGATCTTGATCTACACCTAGAGTGGGTCTTCAAATGTTCTCTGATACCATGTTTGACAACACATGTATTCCAATAGAGGATGAAAACATTTAGTAACCACTTAGATAACCAGATCAAATATCAACACACCAATGTTTTTACGTGGTAAAACCCCTATGGGGAAACATCCACGAACCCAGCCAACGTGGCCACTTGGAGTAATTTATTAATGAAAAATAAAATATTACAGAGATATCTACAACATAGTTTCTCACAATCGATCATCGACAAAAGACCCTCCATGCTCTTTAAATAAAGATCATGGAACAACTGGGTGTTAAGCCACAGATTAATGTAACCGTTACGATCAAGGAGAATATGAGTCGTCGGATCACTCTATGTCAGGAACATATCATGATCGTTGAATTACCTATCTACAAATGCATACTAATGCATACTAAAGAAACACGCTTTTACCTAACGACACATTAGACCAAGTTGATCTTAACTAAATCCTAAGTGTCTAAATATCCTAACAGAATCCTCTCATTCTTCTTCTTCATCAATATCATTCAATGACCTCAATTTTTTTTTCTCAAACTCTCCTTCTTCTAAAAACTTTGTCTTTGAAATCCATGATCTGAGAGATGGTGCAAGGGGCCATATCATAAAGTTTGGTGACTAAGCCATTTTCAACGAGAATATTATATGTGGTAGTTAGACCTATATTCAATGTCTTCCCATTGATAGAGTCACCATTTTGTTTTTCTTTATTGCTAAAATCCCTATTAAAGCCCCCACTTGTGGATATTTTGTAATTGAAATGATTTGTGCCACCTATCTCTCCATTCCATTGTAAAATGGAAAAACAAGATGGATAATAATTTGTACAGTTTTGTTCACAACAATCCATAAATAATAATTGTAATGTATCTTCCTTAAAGACATCTTTACAAGCTTTCTACTAATGTTAAAAGACATGAACTTGTAAAGCCAAAAAAATGCAATAGGTATGTAGTTTTAGCTGTCTTTGGATCCACTGCAGATGGAAGAGTACAAGAAAAAACAAAAAATGTTGTATTGCATTGTTAAATTATTAAAACAAAACATGATTATTCACAAACAATAATAACCCATAATACCTGGGTTGTTGATCACCCATATAATATTGAGAACACAACATAAGAGTACAATAATGTTTCAAGAGTGATTCACATGAAAGCTTAACTAGGGATGATTTTAAGGATGGAAATTTGTTTTAAAATGTAGAAACCTTGGCGAATCTTACTAATCCTTCATATGCAAACTATAAACGTTTGGCGATATTTTTGTAAAAATAATCAAATTTATAAGGATTTTATATAGTTTTTATAAAATTTTGGCGATTTTTAAGGTAAAATAATTTGTTCCTATAGAATTTGTACGAATAATTTTTAAAATAACGAATCTAGTGTTTGGAAAAACCATGGAAAATTAGCCCATAAGCGAAATTTAGCCCCTAAAATCATCCATAAGCTTAACTAAAAAAATAAGAAATGATAATTAGAAATGCATTTCTCCTCCAATACCTACGATGTCTTTGAGAAATGGTTTGTTCAATACAAGCCATGAATAACATTCATCATCACTTAAAGTAGGTGTATGAAGGGGCAAGCCCAAGTGTATTGAAAATACAAACATAAACATGACCAAATGTGGAATCCATGCGTGGGGATTTTGGCCTCGCCATAGTTAAGATTGATGATATTGAGGTAGTAATATATTTATTTTTATTCTTTTTCTATAACAAATTTCCAATGTGATCAACAAACTTGTTTACATGTTGAATGCATTATTCCAGCGAATGGATGTTGAAGTCGTGAGATCTAATTTAAGTCGGTGGTGAAAATGTAGGTGTTTATGTCTTAGCCACCACGAGCTCAATGTAGGTGCTTATGTCTTAGCCACCACTAGGTATTTTTTTTTCAACAATTCTTAATTTACAAATGAATACATAAAGTGGCCTTAATATGAGAATCCACCAAACCCATCATCATTGCGATTGTACTTTTAGTATTCTTTGGCTTTCAATCCATAAACATGTTTAGCTTTCAATCCATAAACATGTTTATTTATTTCAGTTCAAGTTCACAAAAAAATCTATCCATAAATATGTTTATTTATAAGTTCACAAAAAATATTCTAACTATAAACTCTTGTATTATTGGGACAATTTGATTGAAGGAAATTTGAAGGATCATTGCGAAGGATCATTGTGACCTAGAAAACTTGGAGTTACGTT
Organism: Picea engelmannii; assembly: GCA_009831015.1. Lineage (NCBI taxonomy): Eukaryota > Viridiplantae > Streptophyta > Pinopsida > Pinales > Pinaceae > Picea > Picea engelmannii. The sequence goes on from ML777505.1 coordinate 616,410, forward strand.
GGATCTCTTATTTTACAAAAGCTTATAGTTAGATTTTTTGTCAACTTGAACTAAAATAAAGAAACATGATTGAAACGTAGATACGCTTATGTCTTAGCCAACACTAGCTTTGGTATACTTGTTTTTCAATAATTCTTAATTTACAAATGAATACATAAAGTGCACTTAATATGAGAATCCCTCCAATCCATCGTCACCGCGATTGTAGCTTCCACCAAAGCTTGGAGTTACATTTGATCTCTTATTTTACAAAAGTTTACAAAAGTTTATAGTTAGATTTTTTTGTCAACTTGAACTGAAATAAATAATGATGTTTGTGGATTGAAAGGGAGAACATTGGAATTACTTTGCCCATAATCTTTTTATGGTTGTAAATAATCTTGTTTGTGGATTGAAAGGCAGAGAACATTGAAATTATGTTGCTCATATTTTTTTTATGGTTGTAAATAATCATGTTTGTGGATTGAAAGGTAGAGAATATTGAAATTACTTTGTCCATAATTTTTTTATGGTTGTTATTATTAAATTATGTCATCATTGCCTAAGATATTAATATTTTAAATTTTAATGGTTTGAGGTTATGAGTTTAACGGTTCGAAATTACTCTATAACTATATGCTCATTTTTATGCTCTTCCTAGAAGCTATTAATGAAACTCTTTTCATTTTTATTTTTCTAATATTTTTAAGTATTATAATATTTAATAAAAGATTGTGGGCTTAATGATTAAGAACATGTTTTCTCTTTGAAAGTTAAGAGGGAGTAGGATATGTATACTTCCGTAGACTAAACGTGACCCCTCACACAAGACACAAGATAAATTGATGATTTTAAACAATAGCTCAATACCTTAACAATACACTCCATATTCATATTCACATTAATAAACCTAAACATTAATTTTAATATAACTATAAAATATTCAATAAAAATATAACAAATAAAAATTTAGTGAAACATATTAACCAAGTTATTCATTGGTTAAATTTTTAATCTTTATACTCATGTATATTACAATTAGTTTATATATATATATATATAGTTAACCATAATATATTTTTGTTAATAATTTTCATAGTCATAAAAATTTAAGTTATGCTTAGAAATGGTGTAATATCTTTGAGGAAGAGTTTATGGTTTATTCAAATACTCTGCTTATCCAATTACTTTCCATTAAAAAAATAATAATTAACAACATATATAAACAAAAATTACTTTTCATAAAAAAAACAACAAAAATTACTTTTCAAAATAAAATAAAATAATTAACAACATATAAACAAAGATTTTTATTTGAACTAAACTGGTCAAATAAAGCTATTGATAAAAAATTAATAATTAACAACATATATAAACAAAAATTACTTTCCATAAATAAAAAATTAAAAATTAACAACATATATAAACAAAGATAAGTTTATTTGGACTAAACTGGTCACATAATAGGAATTGATTTGAAATGTGGGCAAAATAACTTATTAAAGCCATGAAATTCAACGTACATTGACGCTTATTTTGGAGGAAGCTTGATGAAATAGTTGAAAGTTTATTTATTTTATTTAATGTTTGCACTTTGACCGACAAGGTGACAAAATGACGACTTAAAAAGTGAGACTTTGAACGCCCGAGTCAAGCCGCCCTCTGCGTCTTTCCTCATTTGCTTGACTATCAATCGGAAAGGAAATTGCAGCCTGCATTACCTCTACCTTTCAACTGGCTCTTCTTTACGACGAGAAAAGGGAGGGCAGATTCCTTTTAAGTTGAGAGCTTCACATTGATTTCAATTACAAATTACAAAATTACAGAATGGCCCCGCCCAACGTCTGTAATTACAGAGACAGAGAGGAAATGATTCACTTCGCTTTCACTGCAAAATCCAAATTATCTGTCTCCTTAATACTCTTTCTACAGAGTGGAATGAGCAGTTGCAGTGGCGATATTACCAAGAATGGCAGTGCTTTAGAAGAGAACTTGAAGGTGGTTCAGAATTCATTGGTTGAGAGTGTTAACAAGACGGGCTACATTAACAATTTTGCTGACTGGATGTTTTCTGAACCACCTTCAAGTTCCTTTCTGAAACGTTACAAAGTCTATCCCTATGCTCAGTTAACAGAGGAGGCGCCTTGATCTATGACAACCATATAATTTGTTTTACAGTGATGGTGTCCCTTGATACCTTGATATGGATCAGTGCCTTAACAGTCTCTACAATTCTTTCGGCTCCTATCTTACAGGAACTAGCCAAGGAGGCGCCTTGATCTATGACAAATTTTAAGGTGATGGAGTCCCTTTGCTCAAAGCTCTAAGTGGAAGTGATCCTTCTATACCACCATCAAGGACAACATAAGGTAATATTGTGATACATATTTAGATCACTGGGAAAATGTCAAAGCATTTGCTAATTCACTTCAGTACTCATGCGTATTGTTATTTGTTGCAACAGGTAAAGGTCACCTAACAATGCTGGGATTGATAAATTTTAAATTCTATATGATAAATTTTTAAATCTTTACTCTAATTTTAACGATGATTAACGTTCACTAAGATTGAATTGGTCTATCGGATCTTAAGAGAATAAGTGATTATTTACGATTCTTTAGAATTTTGTTTATGTGCTAGAAAAACATTAAAATAAACTTTCCAAAATCACCCTAATAAATCATTTGTATTTTGTTTTAGATTTTTAAAACTATACAAGATATTATTTACATGTACTTATGTTTATATTTGCTTTAATATTTAACACTATGATTTTTTAGAGAATTTAGGTTACATATTATCTTCTCTTATTTATTTTACAATTTGGTTTTACAATTTTAAGAAATATATATTTTTTCTAATTTCCTAGTTGAAGATATTGCAAACCATTACAAACTATTAGCTATTATTTTCACCCTACTTTCTTCCTTGTGTTAAAATAGAGTTATGAGAATCTTTGAAAGGATGTTTTTTTTTAAATAAGAGAAATGAGTACTTTTTTGTATTCAAAGGAGGTTGTAGTTGAACTATCCAATTGATTAATAAAATTGTTTTGAAGAATACAAGAATTTTCAAAACTTCAACAAAACTATTGTTGCTTAGACTATTCTACAAGTTCTAGCATTAAAGCTTACTACTTGGCTTGTATAAAGGCTTACATATCTCCCTACACAAATAGAATATTTTGCAAAATGTAAAAAAAAGCATATATTATTAAGCCCATATCCACCGAGGGCATTCATCTTGCTATTAACCTTCCACAAGAGACATACTGAGGTTTAGTTAATTGCTTGTTCCATGTCTCGTTGAACAATATATGATCTAGGTGGATATCGGTGGCCACCCACCTATTCCAACTGGTTCAAAATAATTTGTTGGCAATTTACTATTTTTAGTAGTATTTTGGGTCTCAAACTTACGGGGCCATTTTGAGGGCCTAAACGACATTTTTTCACGATCGAACATCTTAATGTGGACAAAGGATATGATTGAGCTTGTGAAATGAAACTCCTCGTCAATACCTTTCCAACGAGCTATCATGCACCCCAAACAGAGATTTTATGCCAAAGTTACGCCCTTGGGAAGTTGATACACCAAACTACCCAAAACTAGGTCCACAAAATTGTTGGCTTTTTATCTTCTGGGGTTATGGTTTTGGATTTTCTTTATGTTAAAAAGGCCTTTGGAGCCTCATTGTAACAACCATATTCTTGCGAATGAGCGTAGTCGTCACATCTCTTCTCAGAGATAGGCTGTCATTATTCTAGCAAGTCTTTCACTCTGTATTTCTACAGTTTTGTACATTTCATTCATTAATAGAAATTGTGTATTATTGTATCTCTATGTTTATGGTTATATCTATGATATATCTCTGCTATATTATTGGATATCTGATATATCTATGTACATTTTTTTATTATATTTCCACTCTCATTTCGTGTCAAAAATAATCTGGATCAATATCTTCTTCCATAGCAACTAATTAGTCTATTCCAAGTGAACTAATAGAAGGTACAGGGAGACCTCTTTCCATATTTACTCATATTCTAGCCTTTTTTTTCAGTTTTAGCTTTGGAATTCTTCCTTGGAGCATTTTGATTTTCTCCTTGACTTCCTCTTATCTGTCATTATTACTTTCACATTGATATCCAACTTCATTTGCTTGCCCTTGATTTTCTGTACCTTTTCCTTTATCATAATCATTTTCCGATGAATCACCTGTGTGTCTTGTGAATTATTTTTCTCCCAATATTTGCATCAACCTTCCCATTTTCTCACATTCATTGACATGCATTCTTGTGCTTCGTCATCATACCTTTCGCATGTACAAATTTGTAATGAACCTCCTTGTATTGACGAGGACAATCTCTTATAATAAGTGATTTATTTTTATTTTTATTTTTATTTTTTTAAAGTGTGTGCACGAGTGTACAAGGGAAACAAACACATTCAACTTGGCACCACCACCCGACGATGAACAAGACGCGTCCATGACGAACACAACAAGACGACATAAGACACACCTCAAGTAACTGTATGCAACTAACGACGATCAATCGACAATAATTAAGACCAACTACCCGCCTGTCCTACCCTGCAATGGTTAGGACCTCCAAGACACATAAGCGATGCTCAAGTCCAAGTTCCCATCGATTTTAACCATTTAAGGTCTCAGGGCTGGCAACTGTTCTGAGGAACATGGAGGTGTCTACTTCCCACCCGACACAAGCAGACCAAGCACATAACTATTACAATCAAGCACCACAATACTTAAATGAGCAACCACGTCCTCTACGAAAGGCGCAAGACAGAAGGACTTAGACAATGACCAACCAATATTAAGACAAGGCAATATCTATGACTCAACGGGGATTAATTACAGACCAATTACTCCATTTAATTTCCATAAATCGATGGGTACCTTGAAGATAAGGTAAATCCAAGAAAATTCAGTTCCCCATTTATTAAGTCCTAATAACTTATTGTACTTAGTTCAAGGACATTACAATTGTATGTTGTCAATCACAGTAAGGATGATAATAGCATCACCATGTAATAATACCCATATCCCTTTATACCATCATGACTTGCAAAAATAACAATCACATTACGTTTTAGGTGTTAACCATAATGGTAAAACTATGATATCATTATCATGGATGACCACACCATTACATTTTTAAATTACAATAACTTTGCACTTAAAATAACCATGACATTACTTTCTATAAGTTATCTAACACTAACATTTACACTCTATATTATATTGCAAAAACATTTCTCTTACATAATTCAGAAACAAACAAGAGCAAATATCATAACTATAAACACGAAGCAAATATGAGCAGTCACAAGTCGACATCGATAAGAGGTATGTGCATAAATGCGAGATATTTCAAGTGTTATCAACCTTACATTGTACTAGTCTATTACTAAGGTCACCTATTTTCCTTGAAACTTCAGTAGTACCTTTGAGAGATAGTTGTTGGAGCATTTAATTCATAAAATCCGTAATGGTTAAATCACTTGATTCTTCTATAATTTCTTCACTTGAATTAAGTATTAACCTCAGTCCTAGAAGGCCTTTAATTATTAAATGAACATTACTAACTAAAGTAGCATGCTATTTTTTTAAACCTAACTAAAATAAGGTATTTGAAGTAATATGGTAGAATGCCTTCAAGAAAATAACTAGGTTGCTATTTTTAATTGCTAACAAGTAAGTTAGTTGATGTTCTAAATTGTTATCTAAGGTAAGGCAGATTGCTATAAGAAAAGAAGTAGAATTCTATTTTTAATTATCAACAAAAGAGGCAGTGGTCATTATTCATCCGAATAAATTAGAGGCCACTAAATAAAAATTAATGAGGCAAGGACACTACACTAGTAAAGAGGCCATTACTGATAATCTCCTATCAATCCAACGAGCCTCAAGACTGTTAGTAAGCACTAGCGATACTGTAAATCTTTAAATACTGTCAATCCCCAACTTTATTAATTAATTTAACCCAAAAATAACATTGATCAAAATCAATATCATGCTATTATTCAGCCTCAGCAACGATATCAGTTGCAGCGCGCCACCTGCAGTAGGAGCAACGTCAGTGCAATTCAAGCTGTAAAAAAAACTTCTGTCAGAAAAAGTCTATCAATAAGATTAGATAATTAAGGATTGTGGGGTTATGGGGGTCAGCTCGATTATCGTTGTTTCGAATATGAATCGCTGCCAGAGTGGGGCAGTGCGTGAAGGAATTCCCTGGTAACCTGTGTGAGATACAGAATTTAGCTGCCCGTGCGCTCCAGTAAATACATAATGAAGGGTTTAGCAACCCAACCACGGTCAAATGAAGCTGGAATCACCATTCAAGGAGGCTGAAAGACAAGGAGTTCACGGTGGATCCATCATTTAACAATTCTATGTGTACCATTCCAAAGAGAATTTTAGAAGTGGTTACAGGTGGTGAAGGTATCGATCCGGTGCTACTATGCGCATGGTTACAGGACACGTGACTCTTAAAGGTTTTAGGAGGTGAAAGGTCCAACCGAAGCCAACTAGATCTAGCTTGTTTGCAACCCAACACAAAATTGTTGAGTTTTCTAGAACTAAGGTAAATGTTCCAGTCTCACTGGTGTTTAAGGAAACACTAACACTACAATAAGCGCCATACTCCCATGGAAACTTCATTAACACCGTATGGATTACCCTAGCTAAATTCGAGCTTCAAATAAATTTATTTTTTTGAGTGTTGTCGGAGCTAAATAAAAATCCAGTTCGCTGCAATTTTTGATTTGAGAGTTTGATGAATTAAAAAAAAGAATGGCTCTAGTTTATAACTAGAGAATCGTGATAGCAAGCAAGATGCAATTTAAACAAGGACCCAACCAAAACTGAACCCAACAATTCCCGTTAAACTTTAAGATGCGAGGGCTCTACAAAATTTTTGGTTTAAAGGATGAACTACAGGTATCAAAGGAAAGGAGATGGAACATAATCTCTGTGTTCCCAACAATACATTGTAGTCTTCGATTAACAGTGGAAGGGTAGCCCTGGATTTCAATACCAGAAGCGACAGTCAGAACTGTGGGTAAACTACCATTACACTAAAGGGTCGGGCTTCTATCCGATGCAAAGGCTAATCTCAGTTCCGAATACATTGTAGGGATGAAACTGATCATTAATAACAAGGATTCCACATTCAAGAGGCAAAGGAGTCACCTAAGCCTGGACTGTTGTGGTGGTAAAAGAATACCACTACGGAGTTCACTCAACCCCTTATTCAGATATATAAATTCAGACTTATAAAATTTAACATAAAATTTCAGAAATCAAATCAGACATATAAATTCTGTCCTAAAATTCAGATATATAATGACAGTCTAAAATTGAGCTGGGTAGAGGGATGGGTTCCCTGTGCATCAAAACCCAATACAATCACAAAGTAAAATGCCTACAGATCAAAATCATACATCCTACAAAATCTATCATTCAACCAAAAGGTGTACCGTTGCCTGTTCGCCTGCTCCGAGTGTCGTCCGCGCGATCCGTGCCGCTCCCACTCACCGACCGTCGAGACCTCACCGGTACCTCCCAGCCAATCGCTAGGGGTACTCTGCTTTCCCCTTAGCCCCCCGAGCCACAAAGGGGCCACACACTATCCAGATGGTATGTCTAGCTCCTAGCTCGCCTCGCAAGGTCGAGCTACCACTCCTATCCGAGATGGAAAATCCCAACTCCCCATAAGTAATCAGTCAAGTCACAATTATGGCAGCGTAACGTTACGCTAATAGCCGATCCCTTTCTTCCTCATCTTCCCTTTTTTTTATAGAGTTTTTAGAACCTCCATCTTTCCCTAAATCACATTTAAATTAAGTTTTAATAAAAATATTCCAAATATTCTCCTTCGCACAAGTGTCGTCCATCCCCCTCTTTTCTCCAATAATTATTTTCTTTAAATTTATTAATTGTCTCATTTCCCTCACCCACCTAGAGTTGCTCCTAAATTTACTCCTAGGTGTTCCTAGATTCCCCTTCAGGTTTAAATACTTTCCCTAAAATGAAGTTCCTAATTTAGTTCATTTTAGAATGTTCTTAATTGTAAATTCCTCACTATGTTGACCTTGCTTTTTACCATAAGTTCACCTCTTTCCCTTATTATGTTTCCCCCATTCCTTAGTTTCCTAATTTTTATTATTCCCTTCTTTCCATTTTTTTTATTAGAGCCAAAATGGCAGTTGCGCTATTTACTCTTTTCCTTTTATTATTAATTTAAAACCTTTTTACACTTCCACAAGTTAAATAATTTATTTCTTCTTTACAATTTAAAACCACGGATTTTAATTAAATTATTACTCTCTTCATTTTACCCCAAAAATTTATGAAGACTAAAACTATTACTTAAGTGGTTTTTAGTTTAAACTTTTATTTTTATTTTTATAGGGTCTTTTTCTTAAGGTTAAACAAAATTTTACCCTAGAGAAGTTTTAGACTTAGGACTTAGATTATGAACTGGGTGACAATTATTTAGGGAAGTTGTTTTAAGAATATATTAATGCGTTAAAAGTCTTAGGGCCATCTAGGTTTGTTCCTTCATCAATATCAACGCGACGTGCCCTTCAGGACGCACCATGTGCTCCAAGGGTGCCACTCGCCTCGTTTGTTTCTTTTGCGCGATGTGCCCTTCAGGATGCACCACGTGCTCCAAGGGTGCCACTCGCTTTGTTTGTTTCTTTTGCGCGATGTGCCCTTCAGGATGCACCACGTGCTCCAAGGGTTCCACTCGCTTTGTTTGTTTCTTTTGCATGACGTGCCCTTCAGGATGCACCACGTGCTCCAAGGGTTCCACTCGCTTCTTGACTGATTGGTAGACATCAATAACCCCTGGAGTCAACACTCCGCCAGGTGAACTTGTGGGAGACTAAGGGTTTCTAAGGAATAAGGCCCTTGCCTTATTGCACGCCCCTTAGAGTCATCGTGAGCGACTGTCGCAGCCTGCCCTCACGACATCGTGGATCTTCTCGAACTAGGCAATCATTAACCTATAGTTCGAGCCACGGCGGGAGTGCTAGTAGGCTGTGGTAGGGTTGTTGTCCACACCTCTCCCTCAACCTCTCTGGAAATCGTGTGTGGCCCCTTTACTCCATATGTGAGTCTGGTCGGCAAGCTATCGTTAGCCTGCATCATCAACAATCGTGTCAGAACAAGTCCACATCATATCATCAAATCAATGTAATATCACCGTAAATAAATCAACCCAAATAGCACATTCCCTGACTCAATCCGGAGTCTAAGGGGTTCCATCGATGCCTCTACATCCTCAAGGTCCAAAAAACCCTGCACACTCAATAAAACTGAGTTAATAGCACCTGTCTATGTCAAAGAAGAAAACATCATGTCATCAATCATAACGCATCATAATCAAGGACAAGAGATTTAATATCATAATAGTCCAGATCACTTGCGAGCAAGTGTCCTCAAAGAATATGTTTTCTCAGTGCGCCAGAGCGGGATGTTACAAAATTCCTCTATAGAGTTCCAATTTTTCACAATATGCACATCATTCTAGGTGTTCGTGGATAGTATCCATGCTCATAGGCTTGAATCCACCCAAGTTTCCATCTTCGTGTGCAAGAAGACAACTTTCAGTCCACTCTTAAGCATGTTTAAAACCATAGTGAATATTTCCCATTCCAAAGCTCTATATCCAACATAATGAGATAGTGAGGAAAACAAATCAAGAAGGTTTCCAGATTGTTATAGACTTAGTATCACTTGTGCCATACCACTGTTAAGGCCCTAACCCTCATTCATTATTAGTATATTACTTATGGTTAGGTTGACTTAGTGGTAGGTTACATCATGCTCCATTTATCTCCTATTTATAATAAATGATATTTATTTGTATATGCATCTTGTCTTGTGCATTGGATATATTTTAAAGGGAGGTTTGCCCCTAGAAGTGTCTTCTTATTCATTGAATCCTTATCATTCTCAAGGAATGAAGTTACTTCTTCTTTCTACTTTTATGCTATCTGGGGAATTTGGTTCATAACATTTGGTTTCAGAGCATACGATCCTTGGATTTGGCTCCTTCAAACGAGTCATCTTGGAATTTTTTCTCTATTTTTTTTTGGCTAGTTTCAAACGTCTATTTTTTGGGGGGTTTGAGATAACACAACAAAGTACCTATGGTAAAAAATTTGCATTTTCATTCACTATACTTCTGATTCGGATTATTTTTGGCATGAAATGAGAGCAGAGATATAATAAAGAAATGCACAGAGATATCACGTATATCCGATAATATAACATAAATATATCAGAGATGCAACCATAAACACAAAGATACAGTAATACACAAGTTCTATTAATGAAATAAATGTACAGAGATTGTAAAAATACAGACTGAAAGACTCACTAGAATGGTGGCAGCTTATCTCTGAGAAGAGATGTGATGGCTACTTGCATTCGCAAGAATATGATTACAATGAGGCTCTGAAGGATTTTTTACAATAAATAGGAATGCCAAAAACCCTAGACATCCAAAACCTAACCCTAGGAGATGAAGCACCAAAATTCATGTGGGCCCCGTTTGGGTAAGTTAGTACATCAACTTCCCGGGGTCGTAACTTTTGCATACAATCTTCGTTTTAAGCGTATGATAGCTCGTTGGAAAGGTATAATCGAGGAGATTCATTTTGGGGGATCAATAATTCCTTTGGCTATCATTGAGAACCTCGATCTCTAAAAACCTTCATTTAGGCCCTCAAAATGACCCCGGAAGTTAAAACCTGCTAAAAATAGTAAATTGCCAAAATTGCTAGAAAACTGTTTTGAGCCAGTTGGAAAAGGTGGGTGGCCATTGATATCCACCTGGATCAATCCTCCCTCCTTAGGAAGAAATGGTATTCATTGCGTTGAGTTCCCAGGGGAAAGGGAAAAGCATTTATTGGATCTGCATCTTGGTGAGCTGCTTGTATTGCTGGAGACATCATGTTGCTTAGTTTGTGGAAGTCTGCCATGAACCTGTTGAAGCTGAGGTTGTTCAAAAAGTCAAGATACATGAGAGGATGGTGTGCAGAAGGAATCTTTGCACTTTGCTGCAACCTCGTCGACTTTCTTCTGTTGGATAAAAGGTGCAGGGGGTGAGGCTGTAATGGTTGCAGTGTCCTTCTATTCCCCTTTTGAGCAGATTGTGAAGAAGATGAATTTTGCAGTATGAGATACTACCTTGAGACACTTTTTAGGTGGAACAATAGTTGGAACTACCTCTGGTATTCTGTAGAGATAACCACCCAAAGTAACAATGCCACTACGGGGTCAAGACTCATAAACAACATGGCGTCTCCACATATATGGTTGGCCCAAGAGAACATCACAGACATCCAGTGGGGCAACATCACATAATACCTCATCCTTGAAGGGTTGGATGCCATATGACAATCGACACTATTGGCTGACACGAAGATCTCGTCATTGCTGAAGCCACCCGATGTTGTATGGTTGCGGGTGTGGTGTTGTTGACAATCCCACCTGTTTGACGACCTTTGCTGAGATGAGGTTTTTCTGGCTTCTACTATCAACAATAAAATGTAGTGGGGTCCCCTTCACCCACATCTATGAATGAAAAATGTGCTCCCCCTCTTCAGGATCTGTTGGTTCTTCTGGTTGAATTACCGTGGTAGCGACAATAGTAGTGGGGTCTCCATCAATGATCTGTCATTTACTAGTATTTTCATAATCAGATTCTGAATTAGGGTTCAGCTCCCTATCTTTGATCTCGACCACCAATGACTGTTTTGAGCAACATTCATCGATGTTGTGCCAGGGGATTTTGTGGAAATCACACCATTTTTCGGTGTCCTTCTTTGTCTTCTCGTGACCCTTATTTTCCTGTGTATTGGACTGGTTTTCAGAAGACTATTTGTTAGGGCCATCTTTTTCATACTTTGGTTGTTTCATATTTGCAGAACCGAATTCCTGTTTGTTATGGTGCTTAAATTTCTGCTCAATTTTAACATCATATCGATAAGCAACACCGAGTGGTGAAATGTCCAGAAAATCCATTTTAGTCTAGATGTATTTGTGTAGAGCCCCACGGTATTTCAGAACTAAATGTCACTCAGAGTCTTTGATACTCAGCTTTGTGTGCAAGGTATGGAAGGTATTGGTGAACTCTGAAATGGCTTGGCCCCTCTCTTGCTGCAGTGTGGTCCATCTCTTGTACTGGTCCTCATAGTTGCCAACAAGGTAATACTGTTTCTTTACCGCATCCACAAAAAAATACCAAGTGGGATTGACCCCATATATTCCAGACTCCTTTGTGGAACTTTGCTTCCAGTAAGTTTCCCACCAATTTTTGACATGAGGGAAATCTTTAAGGAGTGCAAAGGTGATATTTTCTTTGTCGGAAAAATTGTGAATAGAGAAATAGCCTTCTATCAGAGTTAACCATTTTTCTAGGGCTTCTGCATCTATCTGTCCTTCAAATACAAGAATATCAAAATTAACTTGTACCTTGAAAGGCGAGGTGCCTCCAAAGTGGATGCTTGATGAATATGCGTCTGATGCTATTGGCAGGCGTTGAAGGATGTGGGAAAAATTCTCCATAATTTCGTCCCTCTGTCGTGTGAGAGCTTTCTCAAGCAACAGATTGATAGGATCATCTACTCTGTCATTTGTCTTTTCTTCCACCATTGAGGGTTTCTTGGGTGTGCGAGAGTGATTATCTTCAATAGAGACAATCTCGAGACCCAACTTGCTATACTTGGACCTCATCGGGGACATGCACTGAAAAAACGATCAAGAGCAATCTGCTCTGATACCACTGATCCGGATTATTTTTGGCACGAAATGAGAGCGAAGATATAATAAAGAAATGCACAAAGATATCGCGTATATCCAATAATATAACAGAAATATATCAAAGATGCAACCATAAACACAGAGATACAATAATACATGATTTCTATTAATGAAATAAATGTACAAAGACTATAAAAATATAGAGGGAAAGACTCGCTAGAATGGTGACAACTTATCTCTAAGAAGAGATGTGATGGCTACTCACATTTGCAAGAAGATGATTACAATAAGTCTCTGAAGGCCTTTTTACAATAAAAAAGAATTCCCAAAACCCTATACATCCAAAAACCTAACGCTAGGAGATGAAGCGCCAAAAGTCATGTGGGCCCCATTTGGGTAAGTTAGTACATCAACTTCCCGGGGTCATAACTTTTGCATACGATCTCTGTTTTAGGCATATGATAGCTCGTTGGAAAGGTATTGTCGAGGAGATTCATTTTGGGGAATAAATCATGCCTTTGATTATCATTAAGAATCTCGATCTCAAAAAACCTTCATTTAGGCCCTCAAAATGGCCCCGTAAGTTAAAACCTGCTAAAAATAGTAAATTTCCAAAATTGCCAGAAAACTATTTTGAGCCAGTCAAAAAAGGTGGGTGGCCACCGAAATCAACCTGGATCAACTTCTCAAGTTATATGTTGTGGAATTTAGGGTTTTTAATAGCCCTAAAACTAGTGGCAAATAAGTATTTTGGGTAAAATAGTCATCTCTAATTCAAGAAAGATCCAAATTGAGTGATACAAGTTGTGTTGAATAGAATATAGACGATATTATTTTAGGTTGTAATTTTAGAAGTATATCTGAAAAATTGGAAATGTGGAAATCCATACAGTTTCACTCTCTTGAAAGGGCCAAAATCAACAAGTTTTGGGAAAGTTATCGTAACTTTTTTCTTGGAACATCAAAATTTAGTCAAACCAGTGGCATTGTAGAGAAGACATATGGGGGTACTATAAACCAAAATTTCAGACTTGGAGGTGCAAAAATTTCAGATATTTATTGGGTGCAAGATTGACCTGCAGAACATTCTCTAAATCAGGGTTTTAAATGTATATAAGTTACAATTGATATAAATTTGATTGGAAGGTATATTTTGGGTGATTCTAAAAGTGTGGTAAAGTTGAAATATAGATAAATATTATTGTTATCACACATGGAAAAGAGTGTTGCAAAATATTATATACCAAATAAACTTCCAAAGAGCTCAACCATGACTCGTGAAAAAAGTGTATACATGCATAACCAACTATCCAAATTGGAGAACCAATTTAATGAATTGACTGATAGGTCAGTGACAAATGTTGATTTGGTGAAAATGTAATATGGAATAGAATATGGATAAAAAAATGGAACACATGGAACATAATATGGATCAAAGGATGGAACAGATGGGACAAAATACGGGGGCTAGGATCATACAAAAATTAGATAAGAGACTCCCTAAAAGTGATAATGTGACCAAAGGGAATAATGATAATAAATGTAACATTCATTTTGAAAATTTTCCATTAATAAGCATATTCCATGAGGATTTATTTCCAATATTGGAGCTAATCATCAATGGTTCCTAAGAGTAACCACTTTCCCAAGGTTGGATTAAGGAAGTTTGATAGAACAAGTGTCCTTACATGGGTGAACCAAATAAAGATATACTTTGAATTGTATAATATTATGGATGATAAGCAAAGGATTTCCTTAGAAACTATGTACTTTGAGACAAAATTATATCAATGGTATTAGTGGGTAGTTAAAATGAAGCCTCATTCTTATCATTATACTTGAGGTTTATTTACAAGAGACTTAAAAGAACAATACGAAAAAGTTTGGGAACAAGACTACTTTAACCAGTTGACAAGAATCAAGCACTTAAGTGATGTTGAAGATTATAATTTAGAATATCATGTATTGGCCATAAGGGTGAATGCCATAAGTGATGAATGTTTATTGGAAGCTTACATGGGTGGATTAAAATAAGATATTAAACATGAGTTTTGCTTAAAACATGTTGAATGGAAGCTATGCAATATACTTGGTATATTCAAGCCAAGAATAAGGCTCTACACAAGTATACCATTGGAACATATGCATGAAGCAGAGATTGATTTGTGCCTCATAGGGAAACCTTGCATCAACCTACTCGAATATCACAAAAGGAAATGGATGAAAGAAGAGAAAAACAACTATGCTTTAGTTGTAATAGAAAATAGTCAAAATTACATAATTGCCAAGAAACTAAATTGTTCACTTTGAAAAATAATCATGAAGAGGAAATAGACGCATCTACATAAATGGGTGAGGACGAACTTGTAAACTATCAGTTCATCCATTGTCAATTTTTTTAGCACCTCAAACCCTTAATATTGTAGGATAGATTAAGAAGAAAAAGGTCATAGTGCTTACTAATTCAGGTAGTACCCATAACTTCATTGATAAAATATTAGTAGATCACCTTAATTCTTTCGCGTTTTCGATGACAAATTTTCAAGTATTGGTTGCTAA
>ML777505.1:631802-656245 GCA_009831015.1 Picea engelmannii
TAGTATGAGAGATTATAACTTATAGCAAGTCCAATGTATACCATTCCCATTAGAGGAGTAGATGTTGTTATGGGATTCAATGGTTGAGAACATTGGGTGTAGTTTTTCTACAAACTATAATGATTTATTCATGATATTTGAATTGGAATAAATTTAATATGAACTCAAAGGGTTAAAATATGCACACTCTCAATTCATTAGCTCTCATAGAATATAAAAAATCCTAAAATAGGGTAGTAGTGGAGTTGTGGTTAGACTTTATTCTATGGAAGTAAAGCATGAATATGGAAATATTCTAGAGGAATTAAAGTGAACCTTGGAAAAGAACCATATGGTCTTCCAAGAAATCCTAAGGGGATACCTCCATATAGATATTGTGAAAATCAAATTGAACTAACACCTGTAAGTAATCCACCTAATAAAAAGCGTTATAGATATCCACATCAATAAAATGGGGAGATTGAGAAAATGGTAAAAGATGTGTTGGATGCATATATTATTCAACCAAGAAAGAGTTCCTTTTAAGCTCTAGTAGTGATGGTGAAAAGAAAAGATAAGGTCTCGAGGATGTGTCCTAATTATAGAGATCAACAAAATAACCATCAAGGATAAATTCCCTATGCCAAATATTGATGAGCTATTAGATGAGATTNAAAGAGTTCCTTTTAAGCTCTAGTAGTGATGGTGAAAAGAAAAGATAAGGTCTCGAGGATGTGTCCTAATTATAGAGATCAACAAAATAACCATCAAGGATAAATTCCCTATGCCAAATATTGATGAGCTATTAGATGAGATTCATGGAGTGGATTATTTCACAAAGTTAGATCTTAAATAAGGATACCAATATTGGAAACACTTGATTTTGTTAAAACATTCATATCCAAATGTGATGCATTCAGACAAAGAAATGGAGCAATGTTAATGAAAGAAGGGAGACCATTGGCTTTTGAGAGTAAACAATTCAAGGAAAAAGACTTGGTGAAATCTACTTATGAAAAAGAAATGGAAACAATTTAACTTGTAATAAAAAAATGGTGACAATATCTAATTGGGAGGAATTTTAAAGTCAATACAGACCATGATATCCTAAAGTATTTTTTGGAGAAAAGGTTGTTGTTAGAAGAGAAACAAAAAAGAGTAGCAAAAATGAAAGGGTTTGATTTTGAAATAATCTACAAAAAGGGGAAGGATAATGTGGTAGGAGATGTGTTGGAAAGTTGGTTGTCATTGATGCCAACCCTAGAAGAAGCATGTCAACCAAAGAAGAAGCCCCAAAGAAAGTACAAAAAGCCCCTAGAAGTGATGTCTTTATTTTAAGGAACAAGTGATGGGGTTATTTGAAGGAGTACCTAAAGTGGTCCCCTTATGGCATATCTTTAAGCATGGCCCTCACTGGAAGATGCTTTGAAGAATTCTACAAGAATTCTAGAGGTGTGGTCATGAAGCTTGAAGTTGATTGAAGAAAAACAGTACGAAGGACATTGAAAATACATGGAAAAATCCTCATAGATGGATAGTCCTCTTCATGTCGTTTCTAATGGTAGGTGGTACATCACATGGTTCCTTATGGTTGATAATTTATGACTTCCTAAAGATTAAATCAACAAAGTATGGTTAAGAATCCTTAAATAGTTGTAGCGAGAAGTGACAAGTCGGCCCCAAATTGAGGAAAAGAAGAAATTTTGTTGCAAAAAAGAAGTTATAGGTTGACCCTAAATTCAAGTAAAGAAGTCACTTGGAAAATTATAAATACACTTCAATGAGCCTCTCATTCACACACAAGCAAATTCATTGAATATATATCAAGTGACTAACTGATATCTTAGTGAATCTGAAGTTGTGAAGGAGTGCGAAGGTATCGAAGTTTCATATGGGAAAGTCGTTTTCTGATAAAGCCTAATTGAGAAGACCCTTGTGGGTCAGGTACAAGGTGTCCCGCAATACCCCTACGGGTTGACATGGTGTTGTCACGCGAGGATCTGCGAGATGACCAACTTTGTCTAGTGATGCTGAGGTAAAGTTAAGGAAGGCGTTATTTTTCTATTGATGTTGAAGCCGAGGAAGGGTTTGTGATATGAAATATGAGGTACCAGGTTTTACATAATGTAAGGTATGTTTTCTATGCTCATATCTTGGTGCTTATGGTATATGCTTAAGGAATATCCTAAATGGTTTGGGACATTCTTAAAGCATGCTTTTGGCACATGGTTTGAGGTGTATTTTGAGGCATATCTTTTGGTACATGGTTGAGGCATATTATGAATGATATGACATATTTTTGGCATGTTCTTAGTACATGTTCTATGGATGTTATGGCACATGCTTGAGGCATGTATTGGAGGTGTTTGGCACATGGTTTGATGCATATGTTTTAGGTACATATTTTGGTATTGACACATGCTTGAGGCACATATTTGGTACATAGTTTGAGACATATATTTGTCACTTATATGAGGTATATGGTTGGATTCACAGCTTGGTGATGTGGGAACATGCTTGAGACATATCATTGGCACATTGTTAGATGCATACATTGGTGATGTTGGGTATATGTTTGAGAGATGTTCTTGGTAATCTAGGCTTATGATTTATGTGAGTGGATTGACGATGATGTTGACGATGAGGTGTTGGTATCAGTGACAGTAGATTAGTAACAATGATAGTGACAGGTTGATTATCAGTGACAGTGATAGAGATAGTGACGGTGACAGGTCGATGATGATGTATCAATATCAGGGATAGTTATAGTGATAGGTTGATTAACAATGGTAGTGGCATATTGAGTCTCCATTTATATTTAAGAGAGGAAGGAAGGGGCAAGGAAAGGGGGTTGTATCCTCCTTTCAGTTGGAGTTGGAGAATACATGGAGTTGGATCTTCCTTCATGTTGGATCCTATAAATCAGGGGGTCGTAGCCTCCTTCCAGTTGGAGCTGGAGAATATAGAGAGTTGGATCTTCCTTCAGGTTGAAGCCTGTAAACTAGGGGATTGGAGCCTCCTTCTAGCTGGAGTTGGAGAATCTAGAAAGTTGTATCTTCCTTTAGGTTGGATCCTATAAGCAGTGGGTTGGAGCCTCCTTTTAGTTGGTGTTGAATAATTTTAGAAGTTGGTTCTTCCTATGAATGTAATCTTTTGATCTATAAGAAAGAATTATGTGGTTTTCTCCCATTTGGGTTTCCATGTAAAGTTATAGTGTACTTCGTATCTGTTGTTGTATGTTATGTATTGTTCATTGTTCATGATATATTGAATGCAATCATAAGTGATAACTGATGATTACATGATCTTATTAAAAGTGGTAAAAAGTGATCAATACCGATTCACCTCCCCTCTCAGTATTTGTGAATATTCCAACAATTGGAATTAGAGAAGGTCCTTCAGAAACAGTCTAACCACTGGAAGGAAAATCATGGAGTTCATGGAGTTCACAGATAATGGAACACCAATATTTGATTGTCATCACTATGATATGTGGAATATAAGGATGAAATTATTTTTACTGGCACAAAGGTTTGACGTTTGGAAAATAGTTGTTACAAGATACACCAGTTCAAATAAACCTCTGAAGACTACAACTAAGAAGGAATTAAAAAGGAACAACAAAATAGTAATGGATTTCATCCTAGAAGGATTATATGATCCGATA
Source organism: Picea engelmannii (assembly GCA_009831015.1). Taxonomy (NCBI): domain Eukaryota; kingdom Viridiplantae; phylum Streptophyta; class Pinopsida; order Pinales; family Pinaceae; genus Picea; species Picea engelmannii. The sequence continues at coordinate 635,449 of ML777505.1, forward strand.
AAAGTGAAAATGAGACAATGTTCATCAACCAAAGAACTTTGGGATAAGCTGCATAATCTCTATTCCAAGGGATCTCATCATATCATATAGCTAGAGCATGTTGATCAAGATAAAGAAGATGCAGGAAAAAAATGAGAAGAAATATGCTTATCATGTCAGATAGGTCTAGAAGAAGAATATTGCAAAGAATGAAAAGTGGATTTTGAGGCTGAAATAATCAGTGCTTTAAGTGAGCTACGAAAAGAAAGGAAGGAAAACAAGTCCCTCAAGGAAGAATTGAACAAAAATTCTGAAGAATCCCAACATATTATCATAAATCTAAAATCTTAGCTGGAAGAAGCCAAAGTGATTGAAGAAAATCTCAAGGATCAATTGAAATAGAAACAATGTTTAGAAGAAGAAATAGTATCACAAAGAAAGGAAGAAGAGAAGAAGAGAAAAAGAGAAGAGAGAAGGATTTTTGACAAATCATCTTAAGGAAATATAATAGGACTTAAACAAGCTTAAATCATAATTCATTCAACAAGAAATAAGAATTGAAGAATAAATCATCTCCTTGAAGACCCAACTTGAATAAGAAAAGAGAAAAAAAGAAGTTATGAAGATCTAGATGATGAAGAAGGAAGAATAGTATGAGAATATTGAAGAAGAAGTTGTCACATTAAGGGTTGAAGTTGTCAAGAGCAACAAGAATGTTGAAGAGAGAGGAATATCCACACCACCATTAAATAAAGTTGAAGAGAAATGTTACAGGTTGATGGAAAGGAAGAATGAAGAGAAGGCTAAGAGTTATGAATAAGTCATCAGAGGCCCTATCAAGAAGGAAGAATGAAATCCCTCAAAGGAGAACATTCCATAAATGGAGAAGATTCAAGAAGAAGATTATAAAATATATGGATATCCAAGAAGACCTTCTACCTCCATGCATCAAAGAAGCTTCAATCATTGTGAAGGAAACAATGAAAGAGAAGATATTGATCAATGAAGGCATGAATTCAGAAGGACTACATCACAAAGAAGATCATTCACTCCCAGGTATCGAAGTTTATTTATAGGTTATTGTTTTACTTGTAATAACTTTGAACATAAGGCTATAGATTTCAAATCATTTGGAAGAAATGTTTAAGAACAAGATGTTTATGTGGCTCCATACAATATTGAATGTTACAAATTACACAACTATGGACACATGTTGAAACTATTGTTGTGCCTTTCACTTCTTTCCTTCAGGTACAAGAAAATTTGGAGAAGGAAAGAAAAACAGGAATAACGGGTGAATGAAAAACTCCCAGAGATCATACTCACAGGATTTGTAGAGTTGTGATATCATGATGAATATACAAGTAAAGAGGAAGATGTAAGAATTCATAATGATGATCCTGTAGCAGAGCAAGATTATATATTGTTCTAATCCACCCAACTTGGAGACTCCCAGTAATATGAATGTTGAAGAGGGCGAGTCTAAGTAGTAGCTATTAAATATTGGATAATTATCTTTTGAGGAGTTTGAAGTGTTTGCATATTTTGGGAAGGAAGATTATGAATGGTATGATGGAATATGTAAAAAATTTCTTGTGACATATTGGTTTTCAAAACACATTCCCATGCACATATGAAGAGGTCAAATGACAGTTACGAATAATATCATTGACACACTTTTGAGGTAGAGATTCATTATTGTATAGAGGATTCCACACATGTATTCAACTAGGGATACACTCAATGCAAATTCAGGAATGTGTACTTATTGCAAACATGTAGAGCGTGATTTGTAGATTGAGAAAACCAGTGGACATATTTGATTTACCTTGAAAAGTAGGAATATGTAATGATTAGTTGTAGTAGATTCAAAGAAGCTATCTGAAAAATGAAGTGGTAGATTAGTGAGTAGTGTGTGCAGTTGTGTAGCAGAGTCATGGAAAATTGTTATGACATATGAAAAAGATGATGATTTCGTGAGATATTTGGCAGGTCTAGAAGACAATAATTGACATGAACCATAGAGAATGCATGCCAGTGGATGAAAGAATGAGATCAAAAGGAATTGCAGAAAGGAATATGGACTCGTTGTAAAGCATATGACTTGGAAGTAAAGAATATTGACATGTGAAACCAACTAGTCACATGAAGGAAAGAAGTGAAAGGAACAATAAGACATAGAGAAACCATCAGGAAGAGTTACACTGTCAAGACAAGATTTTTGGATGATTATGTCATTGATGATAGTTCAGTGAAGATGACAAGCCTCATTCTTATCATTATACTTGAGGTTTATTTACAGGAGACTTAAAAGAACAATATGGAAAATTTTGGGAACAAGACTACTTTAATCAATTGACAAGAATCAAGCACTTAAGTGATGTTGAAGATTATAATTTAGAATATAAAGTATTGGCCACAAGGGTGAATGACATAAGTGATGAATGTTTGTTGGAATCTTACACAGATGGATTAAAATAAGATATTAAACATGATTTTTTCTTAAAACATGTTGAATGGAAGCTATGCAATATACTTGGTATATTCAAGCCAAGAATAAGGCTCTACACAAGTCTACTATTGGAGCATATGTAGGAAGAAGATATTGATTTGTGCCCCATAGGGAAACCTTGCATCAACCTACTCGAATATCACAAAAGAAAATGGATGAAAGAAGAGAAAAATAGCTATGCTTTAGTTGTAATAGCAAATAGTCAAAAGTACATAATTTCCAAGAAACTAATTGTTCACTTTAAAAAATAATCATGAAGAGGAAATAGACGCATCTACATAAATGGTTGAGGAAGAACTTGTAAAATATCATTTCATGCATTGTCAATTTTTTTATCACCTAAAACCCTTAAGATTGTAGGATACATTAAGAAGAAAAAAGTCATATTGCTTAGTGATTCAGGTAGTACCCATAACTTCATTGATAAAATATTAGTAGAGCACCTTAATTCTTTCATTTATTTGATGAAAAATTTTCAAGTGTTGGTTGCTAATGGGGGTATTGATTGTAGAGGAAAATTCCATAAAATTAAACTTAGTATGAGAGATTATAACTTATAGCAAGCCCAATGTATACCATTCCCATTGGAGGAGTAGATGGTTTTATGGGATTCAATGGTTGAGAACATTGGGTGCAATTTTTATACAAACTATAATGATTTATTCATAATATTTGAATTGGAATAAATTCAATATGAAATCAAAGGGTTAAAATATGCACCCTCTCAAGTCATTAGCTCACATACAATAGAAAAAATCCTAAAATGGGGTAGTAGTGGAATTGTGGTTAGACTTTATTCTATGAAAGTAAAGCATGAATATGGAAATATTATAGAGGAATTAAAGCACACCTTGGAAAAGAACCATATGGTCTTCTAAGAAATCCTAAGGGGATGCCTCCATATAGAGATCGTGAACATCAAATTGAACTAACACCTGTAAGTAATCCACCTAATAAAAGGCGTTATAGATTTCCACACCAATAAAATGGTGAGATTGAGAAAATGGTAAAAGATGTGTTAGATGCATATATTATTCAACCAAGAAAGAGTTCCTTTTAAGCTCTAGTAGTGATGGTGAAAAGAAAAGATAAAGTTTGGAGGATGTGTCCTAATTACATAGATCAACAAAATAACCATCAAGGATAAATTCCTTATGCCAAATATTGATGAGCTATTAGATGAGATTCATGGAGTGGCTTATTTCACAAAGTTAGATCTTAAATAAGGATACCAATATTGGCAACACTCGATTTTGATAAAACATTCATAGCCAAATGTGATGGATTCAAACAAAGAATTGGAGCAATGTTAATGAAAGAAGGGAGACCATTGGTTTTTGAGAGTAAACAATTCAAGGAAAAAGACTTGGTGAAATCTACTTATGAAAAATAAATGGAATTTTTTTTAATTGTAATAAAAAAATGGTGACAATATCTCATTGGGAGGAATTTTAAAGTCAAGATAGACCATGGTATCCTAAAGTATTTTTTGGATAAAAGGTTTTTGTTAGAAGAGCAACAAAAAAGGGTAGCAAAAATGAAAGGGTTTGATTTTGAAATAATCACAAAAAGGGGAAGGATAATGTGGTAGAAAATGTGTTGGAAAGTTGGTTGTGATTGATGTCAACCCTAGAAGAATCATGTCAACCAAAGAAGAATCCTCGAAGAAAGTCCAAGAAGCACCTAGAAGTGATGGGTTTATTTGAAGGAACAAGTGATGGGATTATTTGAAGGAGTGTCTAAAGTGGTCCCCTTATGGCGTAGCTTTAAGAATGGCCCTCATTGGAAGATGCTTTGAAGAAGTCTACAAGAATCCTAGAGGTGTGGTCATGAATCCTGAATTTGATTGAAGAAAAAGAGTATGAAGGAAATTGTAAATACATGGAAAACCCTCATAGATGGATAGTCCTTGGCATGTCATTTCTAATGGTAGGTGGTACGTCACCTAGTTACTCATGGTTGATAATTTATGCCCTTCTAAAGATGAAATCCTTGAAGTATGGTTAAGAATCCCTAAATAGTTGTAACAAGAAGTGACAAGTCAGCCCCAAATTAAGGAAAATAAGAAGAGTTGTTGCAAACAAGAAGTTATAGGTCAGCCCTAAAGTCAAGTAAATAAGTCACTTGGAAAAGTATAAACACAATTCAAGGACCCTCTCATTCACACACAAGAAAATTCATTGAGTATCTATAAAGTGAATAAGTGATCTCTTAGTGAATCTAAAGTTGCGAAGGAGTGCAAAGGTCTCAGAGTTGCATATGGTAGAAAGGTTTTCTGATAAACCCTAATTGAGAAGACCCTTGCGGGTCAGGTACAGGGTGTCTTGCAATACCCCTGCGGGTTGACATGGTGTCATCATACGAGGTACTATGATATGACCAACTCTGTCTAGCGAGATTGAGGTAAATTAAGGAAGGTGTTATTTTTCTGTTGATGTTGAAGTCAAGGAAGGGTTTGTGATATGAAATTTGAGGTACCATGTTTTACAACATGTAAGGTATGTTTTCTATGCTCATATCTTAGTGGTTATGGTATATGCTTAAGGAATATCCTAAATGGTTTGGCACGTGCTTAAGGATGCTTTTGGCACATGGTTTGAGGAGTATATTGGATATTTGGCACATGGTTTGAGGTGTATTTTGAGGCATATATTTTGGTACTTGGTTGAGTCATATCATGAATGATATGACATATGTTTGGCATGTCCTTGGTACATGTTTTATGGATGTTATGGCACATGCTTGAGGCATGTGTTGGAGTTATTTAGCACATGGTTTGATGCATATGTTTGAGGTACATATCTTGGCATTGACACATGCTTGAGGAACATATTTGGTACATGGTTTGAGACATATATTTGTCACTTATATGAGGTATATGGTTGGATACACAACTTGGTGATGTGGGCACATGATTGAGACAACTCATTGGAACATTGTTAGATGCATACCTTGGTGATGTTGGGTATATTTTTGAGAGATGTTCTTGGTAATCTTGGCTTATTATTTATGTTAGTGGGTGTAGTTTTCTTGTCGATGATGTTGATGATGAGGTGTCGGTATCAGTGACAATATATCAATAACAATGACAGTGACATGTTGATTATCAGTTATAGTGACAGATATAGTGACGGTGATAGTTCGATGATGATGTATCAATATCAGTGATAGTTACAATGACAGGTTGATTAACAATGGTAGTGACATGTTGATTCTCCATTTATATTTAAGAGAGGAAGGAAGGGGAAAGGAAAGGGGGTTGTATCCTCCTTCCAGTTGGAGGTGGATAATATAGGGATTTGGAGCTTCCTTCATGTTGGAGCCTATAAATCAGGGGTTCGTAGCCTCCTTCCAGTTGGAGCTGGAGAATATATGGAGTTGGAGCTTCCTTCAGGTTGAAGCTTGTAAACTAGGGGGTTGGATCCTCCTTCTATTTGGAGCTGGAGAATCTAGAAAGTTGTATCTTCCTTTAGGTTGGATCCTCTAAACAAGGGTTTGGAGCCTCCTTTCAGTTGGTGCTGAAAAATTTTAGAAGTTGGTGCTTCCTATGAATGTAATATTTTGATCTATAAGAATGCATTCCATGGTTTTCTCCCATTTGGGTTTCCATGTAAAATTCTAGGGTACTGTGTATATGTTGTTGTATGTTATGCATTGTTAATTTTTCATGATATATTGAATGCAATCATAAGTGATCAATGATTGATAACTGATGATTACATGTTCTTATTAAAAGTGGTAAAAAGTGATCGATACCGATTCACCCTTCCCCCCCCTCTTAGTATTGGTGAATATTCCAACAATTGGAATCAGAGAAGGTCCTTCAGAAACAGTCTAACCACTGGAAGGAAAATCATGGAGTTCATGGAGTACATAGATAATGGAAAACCAATATTTGATGTTCAACACTATGAGATGTGGAATATAAGGATGAAATTATTTTTACAGGCACAAGGGTTTGATGTTTGGTAATCGGTTGTTACAAGATACACCACTTCAAAGAAACCTTCGAAGACTGCTACTAAGAAGGATTTAAAAAGGAACAAAAAAATAACAATGGATTTCATCCTAGAAGGATTATATGATCTGGTAAAAGTCAAAATGGGACAATGTTCATCAACCAAAGAAATTTGGGATAAGTTGCATAGTCTCTATTCCAAGGGATCTCATCATATCATATAGCTAGAGCATGTTGATCAAGATAAAGAAGATACAGGGACAGAATGAGAAGAAATATGCTCATCATGTCAGATAGATCCAAAAGAAGAATATTGTAAAGAAGGAAAAGTGGATCTTGAGGCTAAACTAATCAGTGCTTTAAGTGAGCTACGAAAATAAAGGAAGGAAAACAAGACCCTCAAGGAAGAATTAAACAAAAATTCTAAAGAATCCCAACAGATTATCATAAATCTAAAATCTGAGCTAGAAGAAGACAAAGTGATTGAAGAAACTCTCAAGGATCAGTTGAAATAGAAACAGTGTTTGGAAGCCAAAATAGTATCACAAAGAAAGGAATAAGAGAAGAGAGAAGGAATTTTGACAAGTCATCTTAAGGGAAGATATTAGGGCTTAAAAAAGCTTGAGGCAAAATTTAGTCAACGAGAAGGAAGACTTGAAGAAGAAATCATCTCCTTGAAGACCCAACTTGAAGAAGAATAGAGAAAAAAAAAAGTTACGAAGATCTAGATGATGAATAATGAAGAATATTGTGAGAAGCTTGAAGAAGAAGTTGTCACATTGGTCTGAAAATGTGAAGGCTTGAATCTTTTTAAAATTGCAAGTGAAATGGTATGTGCTTGGGTAATAGGATCAAGTTACAAACAAATAAAGATTAATGAGTTTTTTTACTTAATCATGAGCAACATAAATAGTCATAAACAACCATCAAAATACACACATTAAAAAAAAAAAATGATAAAGGAGTTCACCCCTCTCTTGGGCTACATCTCTTGGTCCAACTTCCAATGGATATTTTTCATTAATGCTCAAAAGTGTCAAAATCAATGCCTTACAATGCTCAAAATGAGAAATGGATGGCTTCAATGTCTCCAGAACGTCCAAAAACCCCTATTTGGGCTCTTTATGCACCTGGTTTGTGATCCAAATGGATGTTGGTGGCCTCCCACCCATTCCAACTAGCTCATTTTGGCAATTTTCCAGTTCGACAATTTTTTCCTAGTTTTCGGGTCCCTAACTTCCAGGGCTGTTTTGAGGCCCTAAACAACGTTTTTAGGACTCGCCACAATCATCATATATAGGTCCTTCCACGGGGAACTTGTGTAGTCCTCTGATAGACCTTTCCAATGGGTTATCATGCATCTAAAATGAAGATCGTATGCAAAAGTTACAACCCCAGGAAGTTGATGTACTAACTTACCCAAATGGGGCCCACATGAATTTTGGGAACTTCATCTCCTAGGGTTAGGTTTTTGGATGTCTAGAATTTTTGACATTCCTGTTTATTGTAAAAAGGCCTTAAGATCCTCATTGTAATCATTTTCTGGCGAATGAGCACAACCGTCACATTTCTTCTCAGAGATAAGCCGCCACCATTCTTGCGAGCTTGTTTTCCGTTGCATTTTACAGTTTCAGCTTATTTCCTTATTGAATAGAAACCAATTTTACTGTATATATGTTATTCTATGTTAAGAATGTTTTGATAATAATCTATATTCATTTCTTTCTTCTCATAAAATCTGGATCAGTGGTATCAGAGCGGTCTTCTCCTTGTCGTTCTTAATGCATGTCCCCAACAAGGTCAGGGTACAAAGAATTGGGTCTCGAGCTTGTTTCTCTTGAGGAAAAAATCTCTCGCACGCCCAAGAAAGCTCTCATGGTGGGAGAAAATAAAGATGACGGGATAGGAGATCCCTTCAAAATGTTGCTCGAGGAATCCCTCATGCAACAGAGGAACGAGATAATGTATAGTTTTGCACAAATACTTCAGCGACTACCAACAAGCGACGTATCTTCCTCAAAACGGAGGTGCTTCCCCCTTCAAGGTACAAATCAACTTTGATATTCCTATATTTCAAGGTCGGATAGACGCAGATGCTGTAGAAAAATGGTTGAATTTTCTAGAAGGGTATTTCTCTATCCATAACTTCTTGAATAGAGAAAAGATTACTTTTGTGCTCCTCAAAGTCATTCCCCATGTCAAATATTGGTGGGAAAATGTCTATGAGAAGAAGGAAATAGAGAAACCCTCATTATTTACAGTCGTGGTCACCTGGGAGTCCTTCAGGGATGTTATTAAGGAACAGTACTACCCTGTTGGAAGTTATGATGACCTGTATACAAGATGGAGCACACTGCGGCAGGAAAGAGACCAAGCAGTGTCCGAGTTCACAAATATATTCCATACCTTATGCACCAAGTTGGGTATCAAATATTCTAAGCGACATCTGGTGCTTAAGTATCATGGAGGTATGCATAGATACATCCAGGAAAAATGGAGTTTTTGGACATCTCATCCTTGGGCGCGGCCTACCGATATGTCGTCAAAATTGAGTAGAAGCTCAAAACAAATATGAGGCAATTTGGGCCTGGGAACCCCTCGCAGAAAAAGCCAGGAAAGGGAGGCCCCAACCCATATAAAAAAGGACAAAGCAAAGATAGACCGCCTTAGGACAAGCAGTCCAGGCTACAAGAAAAGGACACTGGAAAGACAAAAAAAGATACCAGGAAGTGATTTGACTTCCATAAGAGCCCCTAGCATAACATTGTTGATTGCCACTCAAAGCAGTCATTGGTGGCTAAGGTGAAAGCTTCTGAATAAGATGTGGGTTCTGACTCTGAGTCAGAACCAGAAAGGAGGATACAAATCATTGATGAAGAACCCAGTGACACCATTGCTACCACCAAGCTCCAGCCCAGTGAACCAGATGAGCCAGAGGAAAGCGAGTGCCATTTTTATTCACATATGTAGGTGAAAGGTACCCAGCTACACTTCATAGTTGACAGCGGTAGCCAGAATAACCTCATCTCAGTAGATATTTTCAAGCAACTCACCCTGCTGAAAACACTACACCTACAACCCTACACCATCGGATGGCTCCGCCAAGGAAGCGACATCCATGTCAGCCAACAATGCCGCCTATCATATGACATCAATCCCTTCAAAGACGAGGTATTGTGTGATGTTGGCCCTCTCAAATATTGTAGTTATCTTTTGGGACAACCATATTTATGGAAACGTCATGTTGTATATCAGTCTATGCCTCGTAGTTTTATTATTACTGTGAAAAATAAATTGTACAGGATACCAGAGGTAGTCCCACCTAGTGCTATTTCCTTGATCTCTACCAAGTAGTGTAGGAAGGTCATCTCTCAGACGGGGAAGTTTGTATTCTTCATGATTCTCTCTCAGAATGAGTGAAAGATCGCATTCACATCAGGGGTCTTCGCAACCGACCTCTCCACATAGAAAAAGAAAGTGGATAAGGTCATGGAAGTATACTTAGATATATCCTCCTCACCTACCGGGGTACCTCTTCACTTCCAGTTCAAGCACCACATTGATCTAACCCCTGACACACCCCTTCCCAATGGGCCAATATACCATCGCTCTTTTTTAGAAAATGAGGAGATCAAGTGATAGATCCAAGAACTGCTCCACAAGGGGCACATCCGTCCCAAATCATCACCTTCTGAGAGCCCAATTGTGTTGTTACAGAAGAAAGATGGAACATGGTGACTCAGCATTGATTATCGGGCCCTGAATAAAATCACAGTCAGAAACTGGTACTCGACTCCCTAAATCGACAACCTCCTTGATCAAATCATAGGGACCAAATACTTCTATAATATTGATATGAAGTTTGGCTACCACCAGGTCTCTATAGAACATATAGATGTATGGAAGACTGCCTTCAAGTCCAAGGAAGGTCTTTTTGAATGGTTGGTCATTCCCTTTGGCTTGACAAATGCTCCAACCACTTTCATGAGGATGATGGACAATATCCTACGACCATTCACCAATACATTTGTAGTGGTGTATCTGGATGACATTCTCATTTACAACAAGACTTGGGAATAACACTTGCAACATATTCAACAAGTTCTGCACACCCTACGACAACACAAGCTATACACCAACTTGGAAAAATGATCCTTCAACATGGACAGGGTCCATTACATGGGATACATTGTTGATCACCATGGTGTACATGTAGATCCAACCAAGATCCAAGTCATCCGTGACTGGACAACCCCAACCACACTCACTAAGCTTCTAAGCTTCTTAGGCCTTTCCAATTTCTACTGCAGTTTCACGTTGGGATTCTCCCATATTGCATGGTCCCTCAGCCAAGTAACCAGGGGTGGTGGTAAGACAAATTTTTTGTGGGGTTGGTCCCAACAACAAGCGTTCGATGATTTGAAGAAAAATGTGTGCTCAACCCCAATACTTTCACTACCAGACCTATAACAACCCTTTGAGATCGAGATAGATGCTTCACAATATGTTGTGAGCATCGTTCTCACTCATCACGACCATCCCGTGGCCTATCATAGTGAGATACTATCAGATGTTATCCTTAAGTACCCTACTTACGAAAAATAAATGTACTCCATTATGAAAGCCTGTCACCAATGGATACATTACATTCTTGGGAAGGAGAAAGTCATCCACACTGATCATAATATACCGCAGTTCATGCAAACACAAGGAAAATTGCAGAATGACCACCATCAGAAGTGGTCCATATACTTGCATCAATTCCACATCAACATAAAGTATAAAACAAGAAGCACCAACCATGTGGTTGATTGCCTCATTAGAATTCCAATCACGACACTCACCATGGTGCTAGACACTTGCGGCCATGAGACCTCTGAATGGCCCCAACTCTATGAGACAGATCCGAACTTCACCACCACCTACCAAATGTTGGGAGAAAACACAATTATCGCTAATTTCCATATTTAGGATGGGATGTTGTGTCGTCTAGGCCATATTTTCATTCCATCAAGAGAGAGAGAAAATATGATCTTGGAATCCCACTATAGTCGGGTGGTAGGACACTTCAACGTCGAAAAGACAGTGGCAATGCTGCAAAAACATTTCTACTGGCCGAAACTTTGATAGGAGGTCAACAAGTATATCAGGTCTTTCACTGCCTGTGCTATTGCCAAACCGACCAGTAATAAACAAGGTCTGTACGCCCCTCTTCCTACTCCTAACTGGCCATGGGAATCCATATCCATGGACTACATGTTGAGCCTCCCATCCACCAAGTGGGGAAATGACTGTGTTTTTTTGGTTGTTGATCGCTTTTCTAATATGGAGATTTTGGCCGCCTGCAAGAAGAGCATCACAGGAGATACCACTTCCAAGATCTTCTTTGAACGCGTCTAGGTACATTTTGGAAACCCACAAACCATTGTCTCATATCGGGATATTCGATTTCTCAGCACATTCTGTTCGAGCCTCTGGTCATTGTTGGAAACCAAGCTAAACAAATCCACAGCCTTCCACCCCTAGACAGATGGCCAAACCGAGGTCATAAATCGAATGATCGTGCATATTTTGCGTATGTATAATTCCAAGCACCCTCGCACATGGGATGAGATTCTTCCCTATGTCCATCATAGCTACAACCGAGCCCTGCATAGCTCAACTGGCCATGACCCCTTTTAGGTGGGGTTGGGATTCCAGCCATTGGGTCCCATAGATGTTGCACTACCCCTTGTGGTCACCTCAACCAACTCATATCCCGATCCAACTGAAGTTGACAAAGCCACCTGGTTCATTGAGATGATCCAACACATCTTCCAAAAGGTTCAAGATATCCTACATAAGTCCAATGACAAGTACAAGCAATGCCATGATCAACACCAGGTGCCACATAAGTTTCAGGTGGGAAACAAATTTTGGTTGCATTTGCAGAAAGAATTCCTTACTGAAACCCATCAAAAGCTTCACCCACTCCATTATGGGTCGTACACCATCACCAAGGATATGGGTGATACTTCGTTTGAGCTCAACATTCCTCCTTTCCTTGGCCTGCACCTAGTGTTCATTGTGGATATCCTTGGACCTTATTTCCCACCATTATTGGACACCTTAGAGATATCAGAACAACTGGAACCAATAGATCTCAACCTCGACTGCATACAACATGCACCTAGTGATCATATTGTGGAAAAACGGGTCAAGGGAACTTGCTAGCAAAGGAACCGGCTTTATCGAGTTGTCAAAGTAGAGAAGCTCCTGCACCAAGGCAAGTGGCTCACTCGGGGCCAAATTCAACAGAAATTTCCTCATCTAATGGGGGAAATTGATTCCTAAGGGGGGAGGATTGATCCATATGGATGTTGGTGGCCTCCCACCTATTCTAAATGGCTCATTTTGGCAGTTTTCCAGTTCGGTAGTGTTTTCCTATTTTTCGGGTCCCTAACTTCTGGGGCCGTTTTGAGGCCCTAAACAATGTATTTACGTATCACCATAGGCAAGATATGCAAGGCTCACCACATGAAAAATGTGTATTCCTTGGATATACCTTTCCAACAGGCTAGCATGCACCTAAAACAAAGATTTTATGCAAAATTTACGACCCCAGGAAGTTGATGTGCTAACTTACCCAAACGGGTCCCACATGATTTTTGGGCGCTTCATCTACTAGGGTTAGGTTTTTGGATTTCTAGGGTTCTTGAAATTCCTATTTATTGTAAAAAGGACTTGAGATCCTCATTATAATCATATTCTGGAAAATGAGCACAGTCATCTCATCTCTTCTCAGAGATAAGCCACCACCATTCTAGCAAGCTTGTTTTTCATTGCATTTTACAGTTTCAACCTATTTCCTTATTGAATAGAAACTCATTTTACTGTATATCTGTTATTTTGTGTTAAACATATTTTGATAATAATCTATATTCATTTCATTCTTCTCATAAAATCCAGATCATTTTGGTCAAAAACTGTGTTGGAATCAGTCCCTGGAAGTTTCTCCCAATTCTTTGTTGTCTCTGCTCACTAAAACACACCCAACTGCCTGAACCTGGCTCACGGGAATTTTTCATGCCCAAAACTCAACACGTGCGCCTTCCTACAAAAAATATCAATTTGTCACACCATTAGTGTGTTAGCCCCTTTTCCAAGTGGAGGTCCTGGGCATATGCCCCCCATGTGGCCGGACCCTAAGTGCTTAAATCGAGACCATTGCAAAGTTGGTTGTGGTGTTGACTAATGTCTGATGCATGGGTAGAGGACCATTGGATTGGCATTTAATCCCACTTTGGTGGTTGATAAGTGTCGAGCCAGTTGTGTGGAGTGTTTTGAAAACCCCACGTGAACTGTTATGTGATGGTCATGTGTTAGCGGTAAGACCAAGGGATGAGGCTTAACCCCGACCCTTTTTGCACCCGTCTGATCCTTTGCGTAAACTTAAATATAAGGTTTAAGCAATAAGGTTAAGGAACAAAGCATGGGTAGGCTAGTATCCCAACCCATTTCAAAATGTGCCACCTATCCCCAGAGGTCGCAGGTTCGACCCCCATGAACATAAAATCAATTTTATGCCTTGGAGGGGGTGCCATGTGGCAACCCATGTCTGGGCCATGTGGAATCATTCTATTGGTCCACAATTCAACCATGCAATCAATTTCTAGCTCAACAATAGACATGTGTTGCGTATGGTGCTATGCCTCGTTAGCCTCTGTCGCATGTTGGTACGACCACATGCCACGTGTCCAGTACATACATTCCACTTTAGTAGTATGACCATGCCACATCAACACCTCTACCTAGTCAGCAATCCACATCATCCTACCATGTGCCAGTACAGTCAGCTGCCATGTTAGCAGTACGAACATGCCACATCAACACTGTATGGAATGTACAGTCAGTAAAATTTTACTTGTTTGGAAAAACAGACAAAACACGATATCTCACTCATACAACATCTGTTTGAACCTGTTCAAGTTGCATTGGGATTTTGAGGATGAGTCCTACACACATGTTTTTTTTGAAGTAATTATGATCACTTTGATTTTTGAGCATATTTTGATCCCCTGGATCACTCCTCCCCATTGAGAAGCTTTTGGACCTCTAATTTCAGTCTATATGAAGATGAGGGTACAGTTACCTCACCTTTCCAACCTCAATCCACTTGGCCTTGCTTGGATTTGTGCCTTTAAGATCAACTCAAAGGTATTTCACATTCCCTCATTTTGAAGTTCTCATCCTCCTGTTAAGGATTGTGTCTTCATGTAGTTTTGAAAGATATTCTGGAGAGAAATCATCTATAGAAGGAATCTGGACATGATCTCCTTGATCATCAATCAAAGGAGGCTCATACAATCTCAAATTCTCAATATTGACAACTGCATACATTTTCATATGAGGAGGCAAATCCAAACGAAAGGCATTGTTACCAATCTTTTCAAGAATCTTGAAAGGTCCATATTTAATTGGTTTCATTTTTTTACCTTCTCCTTTAAGCCTCTCTTTGCTAATGTAAATCCAAAATTCATCTCCAACTTGGAAAGTGTGATCAACACGATGCTTGTCATGTCTTGTCTTGTACTTGCCTTGGCTCTTTTCCAACTATTCTTGTACCATTTGATGCACCAACTAAATTTGTTCAATGAACTTATTTTCCCTATCAATCTCATATTGACCATCAATAGAAATGTCTTTCCCAAAGATAAAATCTAAAGGAGATTTTGGAAAATAACCAAAACATGCCTCAAATGAAGATGTTTGAGTTGAAGAGTGATAAGCTTGGTTGTAAGCATGTTGAATGTAGTGTAGGTTCTCATCCCAAAGATTAGTATGCTTGCTACAATAACCACGAAGAATATGCACTACTATTCTATTAACCACTTTTGTTTCACCATTAGTTTGTGGATGAAAATTTGTGCTCTTTTTCATATTGGTGTCCATGAGTGCCCATAAACTTGACCAAAAGTTCCCAATAAATCGAGAATCTCAATAAAAAATAATGGATTTAGGAAACCCAAAATGTACCCAAACATGCTGAAAGAACATATGTTCCATTTACTCATCTGTATCCTTCTTCTTACAAGGCATAAAAATACACATTTTGCTGAAATTGTCAACCACAACATAAATATAATCATGATTCTTTTTAGACATACGTAGACCTCCTACAAAGTCCATGGAAATTCTTTCCCAAGAATGAGAAGGAACCCAAAGTGGAGTATACAAACCCAACTTTCTATTGCTAGGCTTTCTTGTAGCACCTAAAGAACATCCTCTTACATATCTTGAAACACTTTCATTCATTTCAGGCCAATAGCAATACCTTTACAAATTAGCCATTGTCTTTCCTACACCAAAGTGGCCAGCAATAAGAGAAGAATGAGCTTCCCTTATAATGTTGACTCTTTCACCCTGTAGAATACATAGCTTGCCAAGATGATGCAAAAGTTTATCATGCACATGATAATCCAATTCCTCAACTTCGTTAGAATGACACAAAGTTGCATAAACCTCTTTAAAATCAACATCTAAAGAATATTGTTCAACATAGCTCTCATGCATGATAGAATTATGCTTAAGAATAACTGAAGCACTAACAATAGGCCTAAAAACATATCAACAAATTTGTTATAAATGCCTTTTTTATACCTTATAACCAAGTGGAATTGTTGTATAAAACCCATCCATCTGAAGTGCCTTTATTGATGTAGCTTTGTTTCTGATTGTAAGTATTGCAATGGTTGATGATTTGTGTGAATGATAGTTTCTTTTCCCAACAAATAATGTATCCATTTTTTCACACTTTGCACCAATGCATACAACTCCTTATCATATGTAGGATAGTTAATCACAACACCATTAAAAGTTTTAGAATGAAAACAAATGGGCTTACCATGTTGCAACAAGACTTCTCCCATTGCATAATTGCTTCGATCTCTTTGGATCTCAAATGGTTGTCTCAAATTTGGAAGTGCAAGAACTGGAGCTGAACTAATCTTCTCCTTCAATGCATCAAATCATTTTTGTTGCTTGCCTCCCCATTGGAAAAATTGCTTGATGCTTGTCACTACATGTAATGGAGCTACAATTGAAGAGAAGTTAGCAATAAATGTTTTCCAATATTGGGCTTCTCCCAAAAATATTCTTACCTCTGTTACATTATTGGGCTTTGTCCAATCCAAAATGACCTTGACCTTGGAAGGATCAATTTTCAGTTCTCCTCCTCCAACAATATGTCCCAAGTAAACAAGTGAGGTCTTTCCAAAATCACATTTGGACATCTTCAAAAACAAATTTTCTTTCTTTAAGACATCCATAACTTGCTTTACATGAATAACATGATCTTCATGAGATTTGATAAATATCAAAATGTCATCCAAGTATACAATCACACAATCATCAAGAAAATGCCTTAAAATATCATTTATGACTCTCATGAATGTAGCAGGAGCATTGCAAAGTCCAAATGGCATTACCATCAACTCAAACAAACCTTGCATTGTTTTAAAAGTTGTCTTCCAAGTGTCTCCTTCAACAATCCTAATATAATGATATCCACTTCTCAAATCCAATTTAGTAAAATACTTATCATCTTTCAATTGACAAGCAAATCATCAATTATAGGAAGAGGATAACGATTCTTTACCGTAATGTTGTTCAAGGCCCTGAAATCTACACACATGCGTCATGTACCATCTTTCTTTGGCACTAAAACAATTGGTGATCCACATTGTGATGTTCTTAGCATGATGACCCCTTTGTCAAGCAAATATTGGATTTTTTTTTTAATTTCAACATTCTCCATGACTGAAATCCTATACATACCAATGTTTGGAAGAGGACAATATTGTTGCAATTGTATCTCATGTTGGATAGCCCCTTTTTGGAGGCAATCCCTTTAGTTACTGAAACATCTCATCATATTGGTTAACAAACTCATATAAATCAGATTTCAACTTTGAATCACAACCTTCAAAAGATTCTTTTTCAACATTGTGTTTGGGTTTGATCATCTAGAGGACAAAATTCTTACTAGCATTGACTAATCTCTTCATTTGTCCAGCATTTACAAGTGAAAAATTCAACTTCTTTGTATGTTCTCTAACAATGTACTCAACTCCATTTTTAAACAAATGATACTTGTTCTCATGAATATGAAAGATGGCTCTCCTATCATATAAGTATGGGCTTTCCAACACAATACCACAGATATCCAAAGGAATAACATCAAGCTCTACGTCATCTATAAAATTTGCAGTGATGGAAAATCTAAGTTTACACCTTCTTGCCGCATGCAATTTGGCATTGTCACATATCCATCCTAGAGGGTATGGTTTAGGATGTGGAGTAGTTTCCAATTTTAGTTTCTTGAAAATGTCTTCATATATGAGGTTTTCTTGAGATCCAGTATAAAAAAGAGTATCTATCTTGGTATGCTTTGAAATCACCCTTATGTGGAAAATCTCTATTCTTTATTTTTCAGAGTTTCATTCAGGATACTACTACTTGAAGAACTAGTACTTGAAATATAACCCTTACCTTGAAAACCCATGGTTGTAATCTTTGTTTCATCAACCGAATCAGAAACTAAATCATGTTGTACAGTTGCAGTAGTCTTTGGTTTCCCCTTATGGATGACATTTTTGGGTCTTTTTTCAAGATGTAGTTTCCAACAATGGTATTTATCATGACCATCTTTTGAACAATGTTTACATGTGAGTTTCTCTCCCTCTTTCTTGACTGGAGAATTCTTTCTTCCATTTCGCTTAAACCTCTTCTTTCCTTTGTCCCCATGAACAAATTTCTTGCTACCCTCTTGAGGTTCATTCCTCCCTCTTGCTTCCAAATGTGTTTCATGTACATAAACTTCATCTATACTTATAGGGTTACACATAAGTATTGTGTGTCTCAAGTAGCTATGCAATACTCCAATATATTTGAATAAAGTTTCTTGAGAAGACAAATCCATACCCAAAATCAAATCTCTTATTCTAAATTCTTGAGTGTAGATTTGAACACTCTTCCCTTTAGCTTGTCTAAAGTTTTTCCAATCCATAATAGCTTTCTGCATGTATGCTTATGGATAAAATTTTCTTTTAAGTGCAAAAATAAAATCATTCCAAGAGGATAAAACTTTATCATGCTTCTTCATGTCCTCTTGAGTTTTAGCTTCCCACCAAATGAGTGTTGCATTGTCCAATCATAGAGAAGCAAGATGAATCTTAATTTAATCATATTTGATCCTTTGTATCCTACAATACACTTCAATCTAACGAATCCAATTATCCAATTTCTCAGCATTTGCCTCTCCATTGTACATAGGAAATTCAAACTTAATATCAAGCTTAAGCAAAGGAGATTGTAGAGGATTTTTACCATGTTCTTTTGGAGAATTTGGAGGTGGTTGTGAAATGGTAGAAGAGGTGGAATATGGAGGTGAAGGAGGTGGAAGATGGAGGTGAAGGAGGTGAAGAATCACCATTCCCTCCATTTCCCTTTGGAGTTTTATCACCACCGTCTCCATTACCCTTTGGAGGGTTTGAGCTTTCACCTTGCAATCTTGCATTTTTTTCTTAAAATGAAACTTTCACCATCTCTTTCATATCATAGAAAATTTTTCTAAAAGTTTCATCCTTTGAAGGAAGAATTTCATGACTCTCCTCATGAGCCATACTTGGTGAATATCTCCTTGAAGCTTGAGGTGATTGTGTAGTTCTCCTTCTTGACAGTTGAGAACTTGGATCTACAAGTTGACCTTCTCCACTTGTGAGCTTCAACATTGTAAGAATAAAAAAACAAACACTTGCAAACAATCAAACCTTCAAAAACCTATGCTCTAATACCAACTTGATTTGAAAATGTGAAGGATTGAATCTTTTTAAAATTGCAAGTGAGTGCTTAGGTAATAGTATCAAGTTACAAACACATAAATATTAATGAGTGTTTTTAATTAATAATGAGAAGCATAAACAATCATAAAAAACCATCAAAATCCACACATTAACACAACAAAATGATAAAGGAGTTCACCCCTCTCTTGGGCTACATCTCCTGGTCGAGATTCCAATGGATATTTTTTCATTAATTCTCAAAGTGTCAAAATCAGTGCTTTACCATGCTCATAATGAGAAATGGATGGCTTCAATGGCTCCAAAACATCCCAAAACCCCTAGTTGGGCTCTTCCTGTACCTGGTTTGGCCAAAAATTGAGTTGGAATCACTCCCTAGAAGTTTCTCCCAATTATTTGTTGTCTATGCTCACCAAAACGCACCCCACTGCCTAAACCTGGATCATGGGAGTTTTCCGTGCCAAAACATCAACACGCATGCCTTCCTGCAAAAAATGGAAAATTTTCATACCGTTAGTGTGCTAGCCCCTTTTCCCGGTGAAGGTCCTGGGTGTATGCCCCCAATGTGGCTAGACCCTAGGCGCTTAAGTCGGGATCGTTGCAAAGTTGGTTGTGGTGTTGAAAAGTGTCCAACACGTGGGCGGAGGACCGTTGGGTCGAATATTAATCATGCGCTAGTGGTTGACAAGTGTCGAGCCTATTGTGTGGAGTGGTTTGAAAAACCATCCACGAACTATTATGTGATGGTCATGTGTTAGCGGTAAGACCAAGGGATGGGGTTTAGCCCCAAACCTTTTGGCACCTGTCTAATCCTTGGCATAAAATTAAATAAAATGTTTAAGTAATAAGTTTAAGGACCAAATCATGGGTGGGCTAGTAGCCCGGCCCATGCCAAAACGTGCCACCTATCCTCGGAGGTCGTGGGTTTGACGCTCGCGAACATCAAACCAATTTTATGCTTGGAGGGGCTTCCACGTGGAAGACCATGTCTGGGCCTCATTGTTACCCATGATTTTGGTCATCATGATGGTGTATTGATGATGGTGTACTCATGCTCCTCATAAGAACTTTCTCCTGAGTAAATTGACATTCATCTCTTCTCAGAAAACATACTTTTGAAGAGAGTTCGCAGGTTGCTAATATACCAGGGTGCGAGAATGACCCATTCTCGCAGGCTACCTTAAGCTAGGGTGTGAACTCCTCACACTGTGTTACATAGCTAGGGTGTGAACCTTCTCTAAAGCTTGGAAAAAGATGGATTCTCGATGGTTCTAGAAGGGAATCTTCTAGAAGAATGGGTTGGCATTCGAATGGTTATCCTTGTACTGGATTCCATGATATTGTGGGATCATTCTTATCTAAGTAGCCATCTCATTCTCTCCTATATATTGATGGAATTCTCATGGAAAAGGTTAAGCAAGATTCATTGGAGAATTGGTGAAAGAATTGTGTGAAGGACTTAGCTTGAACAGGAGCTTGGAGACTCTAGCAAGTCTATCAAGAGGATTT